>CAJVPZ010004335.1:0-10066 GCA_910592135.1 Racocetra fulgida | reverse complement strand
AAGAAAGCCTTAGAAATTAAAAGACTTTAGCTTCATATAATTCAGTCTATTGGTTTAGATTAATAAAAAAAAATTCAACCACCCAACTGGAATTTCTCAAGTAATAAAAATAATAACATTACACTTGTAACTTATATCAACGTGAAAAGAAAAATCCAAACTTCAATTATATTAGTGTAATTCATATAAAAAACTAAGTTAATGTTAGCTTATCTCTGAATAACCAATTAAAATATTGATTAAATCAATTCAAAAAATTGAATATAAACAAATTAAATGATTGTTAGCTTATCTTTAAATAATTCGATTGAATAATATATAGGTTGTTTTTTATTGAAGCGAAGCATTACTTTATTTTGGTTGATCACTTAACCCTTTTTAGGCTTAAAAATTCTATTAAGAAAAATATGGTATTTTTTTTGTAAAGTATATTGAGTATTATTAATAAGTTTATTATTAATTTATTTATATTTATTTAGCTTGAATAGTCTATATGAATATTTAAACTTTTGTTACCCGAAGATTATCCAAGTATGTCTATTCGGGTATTACCCAGGTATATTTATCTGGGTAGTTGAGTTTACAACTCAGATATCTGATTATTTGCAGATAACCTAGGTAATATTCAACCCGGGTATCATCACTAGTTCTTACTATTTTTATCATTCTTATCATTTTTACCATTCTTACTATTTCTACCATTTCTATCATTTCTTATTATTTCTATTAGTTTTAAATAGTTTAGAAAAGATATATAAACTCTGACTTTTTTACCTTCCTGCTAGTTAGTTTAAATTATCTTTAGATAGACTCAAGTAGATACAGAAACCATCTTTAGTTATAGGATTCTTTCTTGTAATTAAAGTCTTATATATTATAAATAAAATATATCTTTCTTTAACTATATACTTTCTATGAACTGCCCTTAGTGAAGTAATATTTCACTTTCACACCACTATAATCTCGCAACAGAGCTTTATAGCTGTGTGCTTTGTTACTTGTGCTGTATTAAGAAAGCTACAGTCTATTTGTAATAATAGAATTATCAATATTTTCATTTATTTATATAATTTTTAAATAAGATAATAAAGTTATTAATAAAATAGAGTTTTAAGCTATAAAATTTATAGTAAATATTTTATAAAAATTAATAAATTTAGATTATTTTAAAATAATTTAAAATATTTCAAAATATTCTAGTAAATATTATAATAAAAAATTTCAGTTTATTATGAATTTAATTAGATTAAATCGATTTATTTTGAAATGATTTGAATAAATTCGGCTATTCTTCAAATAATTATTTAATTTATTTTCTAAAAATTATTATTTCTTTTCTGATAAAGATGAATTATTTAAAATGTTTCAAACTATTTTGAATTATTTCAAAATAATTTAAAATTATTTTGTAATATATTGTGTAATATTTTATAATATTTTGCGTAATATTTTGTAATCTATTATTGTACATTATTGTGTATCTATCACAATTCTTGCCCTTTATTACAGACTGTAATATCTTACATAAGATTATATTTATATATTTTGCTAATGGTTAGAGTAAACCATTAAACTGCTGTATTATACCTAGATGCAACCCAGCTAGTGAATGATTAGCCTCTTTTAGAGATCCAGAATTTATTTTAAATTTATTTTTTCCAAATTTATCAATTGACTGTTGTGCCACTCTGTTAAGATTCTGCTTTACAATAGAATACCACCAATCTGATAATACTTTTTTATAGAAAAAGAATAAAAAAAAAAAGATAATGGAAAATGAAAAAAAGTGATATAAAATAAAACTAATACTATATTCCTCTGAAAATAAGTACACCTTTTTTGCTATAAGGTTGCTTATTTTCTAGTATTATCTCATCTAAAAATTTGAATGACTTAATATTTTGTTGTCTATTTCTATTATATAAGAGATGCTTATTTTTGAGTATATAAGAATTGTAGAGATGCTTATTTTCAGGAGTGCTTATTTTTAGAGGAATATGGTATATCAAAGAAAATGAATACTAATATTAAAGAATATAAAAAAACTAAACTAAAACCTAAAAGAAACTATTATTAGAAAGAAGAAAACCTGCTGACCAAACAAAAACTTTTAATTATACAAATTAATAAATTACTATTAAGTGCAAGAGTCTTGACTGCACTATAACTTATGTCAGAGTTTAAAAATTATATACTGAATACTAAACAAATTAGTCTCTACTTCTTTATTTATCTACCTAATATATCAAAGTAAAATCTGATAAGAAAAACTTCATTAATTGGCTTGATTGTAGAAAGGTCAAAGCCGAGTTTCGGAGCATCGTTTATATAAATATCTATTGCATTTGAGGTATGTATATATATGTGTTTGTTGTCATATTCTGATTTGAAAAATAAATAATACCAACTTGTTTGGTATATATGATATTAATTATTTGAAAGAGATAAGCTAAAACATCCACTTTTACAAAAATTTTTTTGAAAAAAAGTAGTAAGCTAATGAGAGTATATGAGGTTCTTCTTGTAAGTTTTACAGTTGTATAGTTCAACCTTTTTATTTCTATCAACTTAGAAGTGTATATTAGTTACTTCTACAGACTTGTTTCTAGAATAACCCTTCTAATTTGAATATCGAATACTTTGGAGAGTTTATCAAAGAAAAAAACTTAATCCCAAAGAAACTGTCTATTCTTTTAATATTTGCACCTCAGTATTTTACGTTTAGATGCTTAGACTTTATTAACTACAAGCTGCTTCTATCTATAGGACCAAGTTTAATGTCTACTTTGTTGCTTTCCTATATATTTTGCTATAGTTTGGTTTCTGTTGTTGTTAGACAAATAGTCATTAGAAAGAGTTTGCTGAATTTTTGTTTAACAATATACATTGACTTTTTTGTTTATATTTATATTTAAATATGAGATAATTTATTTATTATTTAGATAAATTTTATTTACTTTTTAAAAAAACATTTTTTTTATATACTTTAGGATTAAAAATTATATATAAAATTTAGCAAGAAATTTTTTTACTTAAAGTTCAAAAGTTGATTAAAATAAATTAAATATCTGAATAACTTATTTATAAACTTTTGAGAACATACAATCTTACTAATAAAGACAAAATAATAATAGTCTTTATTGCAGTTCCGGGTCATTGGATTGGAAGTTTGGATTTCTGGAGGTATGAGTAAAAGTTTGAAAGTAGGTACTGGAGTTTAGATAAACTCTACAAGGGTAGTAATAGATAACTGTAGTGGCCTCAACTTACAAATACTTGTTTTCGAACTTAGTATAAGTTACCAAAAAGCCTAGACTAAAAATGTATAGAATATAGAAAGATTAGAGGGGTATATATTACACACTCCCTAGAATAATCCAGTAATATAAGAATCCTATTGGGTTATTTATAAAATTAGTGCACAAGTAGTATAGCATATGTTTATCTGGGTAGTCTTTAATGAAGCAGCATGAGGTTATAAGCTAATGTAATTGTAGTAATAATACAAGATAGGTAATCAAAAATATATTACTAAAATATCTAATAAAAATTCGCTTGTTCACGATATTGCAAAGATAAAAAAAAATAAAATAAAATAATAATAATAATAATAATAATAATAGTCTTTATTACTTTATAAAATAATTGTAAAATCAGCAAAATATACAGATATAATTTCATAAGCAGAATTTTAAGATATTAATTTTTTTTAAAAATTTTTATTTTGTTATATATATATTACACATAATTTTGCAAATTTATTAGTGATTTTAGGAGGTGAGATCTCACTCTGAGTGAAAAATAAATATGCTCTTTAAATATTTATACTAGTATTTATAATTGTTTAAAAAATATTTGTATTTTTTTTTCTTTGACAATTCTGTTTACTTTATTCTGAGAACAGACTTTTATTCTTACATCGGTATATGAAGAAATCTAAATCTATAATATTTCTATCAAAAGATAAACTTACTCATGATGTATCTCATAAGTATCATAATATCTACTTGCAGTCAGAGCAAACTATTAAATTGTTGTGTTTTGTCTAGATGCAATCTGTCTAGTAAATAATTGACTTCCTCCAGAGATTCAAAACTTACTTCAGACTTATTTCTTCTAGATTCTTTGGCTAGTTGTTGCACTGCATCATCAAGATTCCCATCCTATAATAAAATGCTACCAAACTGATAACACTTTTTTGTAGAAAAAAAAAAGAAAAAAAAAGAATAATAGGAAATGAAAAAAGAGGTATATAATAAAAACTAATATATCAAAGAAAACAAATACTAAGAAGTAAAAATTTAAACTAAAACCTAAAAGAAATTATTGCTAAAAAGAAAAAAACTTTTAATCAAGCAAAAACTTCTAATTATACAGAGTAACGATCTATTATTAAGTGCAAAAGTCTTAACAAAAACTTATAACAAAGTGTATTATAACTTGTGCTAGAAGCTAAAAATTATATATAAATAATACATTGTATATCTCAAAACACTTTGCTTAATTTTTTCCATTAAATCCATATCTTTATTCAAAAGTATAAGGACTTTAAAAACTCTATATGACTTATTGTTATCATTTCATTCATTTTATAATATGTACTGATTTGTCATTATTTAGTTTCCTGATATAGAAGTAATAAACAATGCCAATCTTTTAGAGGATAAGCTGAATTCCTCACAAAAATTTTAAAACTAAAGGATAGCAAGGGAGTATCGAGTTTCTGTGAATTTTTTAACCAAGGAGTGTTATTCTAAAAGTTCTTTATAATCTTTTATCTTCAAACAAACTTTAGTTTTCTTTTCTATTTGCTGTTTTCAGAAACTTCTCTAGTTTGAATACCAAATGCAAAAGGGAGTCCACCTAAGAAGATAAGAAGAAAAAGGTTTACCTCTTTGCAAACCATCCAAAACACCCACTCTTTAATATATTATTTTTAAAGACTTTGTTAACAACAGTTTGTATCAAGAAACCTTCCAAGTTGTTATTGACTTCTAGGTTTGAATCTTCAACTTGCTTTCAATATTAGGTTGGTACAAGTGATCATTAAGAAGAGTTTGAATATCAATATTAATTTAAACTTGCTAAAAATATTTATATTTTAAAAGTTAATAAATTAGGTTTAATCATATATTTTTATAGTTTTGAATATTTTTGCTTAAAATATTAAAATAAATTATTTTAATAAAATCTTGAATAATTTAGATTTGTTTTTTTTATTCAAAATTATTTACAATTGTTTACAATTTGTTTATAGCTATTTTATATAACATTGCTTTAGTTAATAATTGTTTTGTATAAACTAGTAAGTTTAAATAAAAAAAGTAGCATAATTGTCAAAATAAAAAAATTTAAATATACAGTATTTTAATAATTAAATTTTTTTATAATAATAAAAATTAAAATAATTTTTCTAATTTAATATAAATTTGTAAAGTATATTTTAAGTTAATACAGTATATGGAATTATTTATTTATAAATAAATAAATTTTTTAAAATAAAATAAAATAAAATAAAAAACTATATAATATATAATATATAATTTATAACAAATTTATTAAAAATATTTTTATTTAATCTACTGGTATATTACTAAAAGATATATACAGTATTTGTCTGTCTGTTTATTTATTAAACTGCAAGTACGTATGTAGATTTATAGCAAAACACGTGTAGAATGCTAGTACTTCAAAAATGGGTTTATTATCAAATAACGATGATAATATAAAAAAAAATATACCAAATACTGTACCAAAAATATTATAACAATATTTTATATAATATTTGTAAAAAAATTTTTTTAAAAAAATAAGGTTAACAATACAAAATAAAACCATTATACGTATTGTATGTATTAATTCATTTTATTGCATAAGATTCGAATCTAATCAATGCATGTATAAAAATGCTTTACAAGCTTGATTGGACCAAAGATTAAATTATTATTTTATGAAGATGCAACCAGTTTCTTTCTTTACCACATAACCGCGCGGATAAACATTGTGTAGATCGACATAAAGAACATGAACAATTTGTTTGTTTATTTTTTTTTTCACAGACATAATTAATTTTCTTTTTTTTCTACCAAATTAAGGATTTAGGTTACGAATGTGTGATATTTGAGAAACACTATTTTTATTTTGTATTTTGTATTTTGCATGAAATGAATAAGCCATTCAGCTGTTGCTGTCCGTAGGTTCCAAATGTCAAAAAAAGGCTAAAACCAAGACACAACATAGTGACTTCATTATCGGAAAAGGTAATAATTGGGTGGCAGCGGGTAAAAGAGAAAAACGTTAGCAAGGCTTGATATCTTGTTTGTTGGGTATGCATCCAATCACGTTTTCGAATATCTTCGTTGTGAGCTCATTCAAATACACAAAATCATCCAACAAGTGTGAAACAGGATGGGACATTGTATACATTACCATAGTACCGGTCGATAGGTTGAGCTATAAGAGAATATGGAATCTTTGTGAAAAGATAATTAATTCGAAAGATGGTCGTGTGCGCGGTAAATCTATTTAGATACGTACGTACGTACAGTACGTACGCACGAAGTTTAAGATAAATTAAGTCAGATCTTGAACAATTATAGAAAAACGTTTTTATCATGGACGATCCAATTTACAACCTACATCGTGTGTGGTGTTAAAGTCAAAAGTGTTACCAGGTGGTTTTGAGAGTTGCCAATTCAGGAAACACGGGCCTCGCGTCATCAAATTTACGTCACGAAAATTGTAATTTCCTCTCAACAAAGTCATTCCTTTTTGATCATTATTATAAAGTCACAGAGGTACCGAGATTGATAAGTAACTTAGGTAACTTCACAATTCTAAAGTTGCATCTATGATTTATCAAATTGGAAAATTTAAAATTTGGATTTTGGTATAATTTGGAAAAAATTGCTTTACTTGTGCTACAGTTTTTGTTCTCTCGATGGCTTGTCGTGTATGCCTTACATGGGTTGTGATACAATTCTAATAAAAGGCATCATCGTCGACAAGTGCTTGTTTCAGGTGATAATTATTACATATTTAAAATCCTTTTGTAAAATTCGGTTGCAAAATTCGTTACTTGGGATCTGCATAGAGCATTAGGTTTTCGTATACCTTATTTGTTTAAGTCTGTCAGGACTAGGATCACGAATTCTATTGATTGGTGTGGATTATTTATTATTGTATAAATGGTCCCCCGGATTTGCTTTTTGGTTCTTTTTCGTAAATAGTCCCACGCCCTATAATCCTATGATCTTTATTAAAATATCCGCTGTTTCTTTTCTTTAACTTGCGTCGTACCGTATCACCAAATGTCACATTGTCACCCCCTGCCCGCATACATTCTATCGTTTTCGCTCTGCCCATTTTTTCCCACCTTTTAAAAAAAACACTGACGACAGAATAAACAGAGTGTAGACTCAGTTGTGTGCTGTGCTTGCTCAAGCCCTTTTAACAGTTGTGCTGATTCTCAAACCAAAGCACAAGTTCTCCGTGTGCTTGAGTTGTTGCTTCTTTTCACTACACACACAAACAATCCCCTTCACCCTCAGTTTTAGTTCGCTGGTTAAATAAAACCTTTTCTATCAACAAAGAAAACCCAACCTTTTCTTAGTCTTGATTTCATTCCCTTCTCTATCATCACGCTAACTTTGAAGCTCGATTGACTTTCTCCAGTCGAACTCTCAAAGATTTTAATTTGAAAGACCAATCTCCGCCTATTTGCGGTTTGCTTACTTTCGCACTCTCGCAACTTTTTCATTATTAAGTCCATAATAATGGGAGGCGACGTAGTCGTGGGTGGATATTGGTTAGTCGAAGAAAAAATCGGAGAGGGGTCTTTCGGTGAGGTCTTTCGAGGTATGTATTCTGCTTTAATCGATTTTGTTTCGTATCGATTTTTTTTTCGTGTTTGTATCTTTCTTTCTCGAAAAGTGCATGAATTGTTATATGGTCAATTCTTTATAACCATTGTTATCTTTTTGACTTTTTGTCTTCGATTGAATATCTCTCATTCATACATGTATTGACCATTTTATTTTATTTTATTTTTTTTATTAAAAGCCGTGCACACGAAAACCAATGAACGATATGCGATAAAGCGAGAATTAATTGAAGTTGCTCATCCTCAACTGCCGCATGAGGCTGAAGTGCTCAAGCTACTTAAAGGAGCGAGTATGTTTAATGCTATGCAATTATTATTTATTATTATTATTATTATTTTCCTATTTATTGAAACTTCATTAAAATGCGTTTTTATGTAAGGTTTCATACCAACTGTACATTGGTTTGGAACAGAAGGCATATATCATGCCATGATTATTGATTTATTTGGGCCCAACCTGAGATTACTACGAAAAGCATATGCAAAACTTCCTGTACATTTCGTTAGTGACGTGGCTCAGCAAATGGTATTTTTAATATTTTCCTATTTTTTTAAATTTGTTAAATTTGTTAAATTTGTTATACAGTTTTATTTTTTCTAATACTTTACTTGTAATTTATCAGGTAACGATATTAGAATACATACATAAACAAGGTGTTGTGTACAGGGACGTTAAGCCCGATAACTTTCTTCTAGAAAAAAACTTTCCGTTACAAATAAGTCGGCTTGCCGCATTTGATTCTGATGATGATGCATCAGAAGCAAAGCTTAAGGATCTAAAGCTTTTGGTCAGCAGAAAACACCATATTAGTATCGTGGATTTTGGTAAATGTTTGATTATTTGGATGTTAAAGTCTTATTATGAATAATCTATCTTATGTTTAACTATTTAATATGTTTTTAGGGTTATCTTCGTTCTATATAGATCATGAAACCGGAAAGCATATTCCAAAAAATCAACATCTGACAAAAAATAAAACTGGAACAGCTCGTTACGCTTCTCTAAGTGTTCACAAGGGACTTCGTAAGTAATTAATTCATCATTATCTAATTTATATCTGATTTTACTCTTTTTTTCATTCATGCTCATTACATTCAAATAGAGCACTCTCGTCGTGACGATATGGAGTCTCTAGGTTATGTTTTGCTAGAATTATTACGAGGTGATCTTCCTTGGGCTGGAGTTACCGCACGTAATTCACGTCAAGGGTGGGCAAAGATGTTAAAGATAAAAGAGGAAATCCCATTAGAGGAATTATATGACGGCCTTCCAAGAGGATTTATGCTCTATCTTCAATATACAAGAAGTTTACAGTACGATGAAGAACCGGATTATAATCGCTTGCGAAAATTGCTAGCGTATGCATTTGTAAATTTATTTGTTTCAATTACATAGCTTGTATACTAAAAATTCACTATTTTTTATAGTGATACGGTTGGAAGTGGGATGGAGGCCGAAAAAGTGACTAGAGAACCTCTATTTTTTGATGATGTTTGTGAACGTCCTCTTTCTCCACGTCAACGGAGTATTAGGTCACAATCTCCGCTGACGATAAAATCACCACGTGGTGGAAATGATTATGATGATGATGTGGCTTATGCTTCCCCTCCACCATCACCTTTTTATAAAAGAAAGAACTTTTCATGGCGTACTAAAAACAAGGACGAAATTAATTGTTTTGGTACACCAGAACGTTCAAATTCTTTAACCATATCTCCTAGCACAAATACGACTCCATATCAAAAATTCAATACTGTATCTTCTCGTTCATTCTCGTTACCTTACCGTGATCCTGGTTACGCAGATAACGGTTACCATCCTAATGGTCGGGATGAACGACGTGCAAAACGTCCTGAAAATATCAGAAAGCCACCTTATGTTAGAAGGCATTCCACAAAAACCCCTTGGAACATTGTTAAAGATTCAAATACGCAATGGGAGCAAGATGTTCAGCAGAAATGTGAGAATGCTTGGAAAAATGGTCAATCTTGGAATGATAATAATTTCGATAGCCAAGAAATAAATTCTGTTCCCTCAACTCCAATTAATGAGCATGGATTTTGGATTGATAATGCTGATCAAGAATTTCAAGGCTTTGATGGTGGATTAGTTGGTGATTCTGATGGTTGGATAAATCATGTTAATGATGAGAATATTTTTATGACAGAAAAATCACCTAAAAA
>CAJVPZ010004334.1:0-10067 GCA_910592135.1 Racocetra fulgida | reverse complement strand
GGGCGAGAGATTCTATCAACACATATAGAACTTTAGATGTGAGCTACAAATAGAATGGGAAAAAAGAAAAGGAATCTTGAAGAAGGATAAGAAGATGAAAAAAGCTAACAAGAAAAAGAAGAAAAAGAAAAAAGAAGATGAAGAAGATAAAGAAAATCAAGTACAAACAGGAGAACAGAAAAACAAGAAGAAAGAAGATGCAAGAGCAGTAGCATTTAAAAACATGGAAAACCTAGTGTGGGATGGTAAAAAACCAGATTGGTCTTCATGAGCAAGATGTAAAGTTAAAACAGATTTAATTAGCAGTACTGACAAGGCGGGTAGTCGCCAGCCTGTGACCGAAAGGATCAAATCCTTAGTGAGTTAAGGATCTAGAGGGAGGTCAAGGACTACTGAGGCAGGTCGCACCTAGGCATAAGCCGAAGGTGAGTCTCTAGTTTGGTTAGATTAGCAATAGCTACAGATAGAAATGTAAAATTCTTGAATAGCTTAATCTCAAATAAACAGAGGCAGAATTGCCGAATTATAAAAAAAAAAATAGTAATAAAAATAATAATAATAATAGAATAATAATAATAGTAAAATAAAGAAAATGCTGCAAAGATATCAAACAACCAGACGTTAACAAAGAAATGGTAAGGCTGCCTTGTATAAAGCAATTGGTGTGCTTCAAAATGAAATTCAGAGGTAATAATAATATAATAATAATAATAATAATAATAAAATAGTAATAATAATAATTATATAGGTTGCAGTGTAAAATTAGAACATTGAGGGCACAGGTAGTTGAGTTGAGAGGAAATGCAGTCTTTATGGCAAGAGAAGTGGTTCGGTTGATGAGAGAAGTAAATGATAGAGATTTGCAGATTTTAGAAATTAATCAGACGAATCAGCAGAGAAATAGAGATTATACACTGTTGGTGAAGGAGAGGAATAATTTAAGAGCTGAGGTAAAAACTTTGCATAATTTGATTGATAATATTTTAGTTCCAATGTAATAATAATTTTTTTTGTAAATAAAATTATAATTGTTCAACTAAATAAATTATATGTTTCCAAATTAATTTGTTATCTTTTCTCTTATTTTCATTATTTTTTAAGAATTGTGCTTGCTATGCTCTTGAGTATTTGTAAAGATTTTCAATCTATATACTAGAATACTGACAACCTAGCTTAAATTTTCTTTAACATCAGATTTAAAAGGATATAAAGAGCTTTTTGCTATTTTGAATACAAAATTTTTTTAAACAATATCTTGAAAGTCATTTGATCTAATTGATTATTATAAGAATAAATATTAAGAGATCTACTCTATTCAAATAGTTCAAATTTCTTGCACAGTATTTATTAAACTTGTCAGTACTAGGCTATATACGTGTCTTAAAGATTTTTCTAATAAAATATTAGGATTAGTAAAATAGATAACACATCATAATTTTCTAACAAAATTGTTCTTCCAGAATCAAATATATATTTTGTTAGTTGTTGCAAAAGTAGGCATCTGAAGGTTCTATATACTTTGGTCTCAATTATAATTGTTCTTCTAACCAGTATCTCTAACCACAGCTTCTTATTATTTTCAGGTTCTAATATAATTACTCTTGTTTCAGTTATAGTATTATTCATTTTACTTGAATTTTGAGGCTCTTTTGCAGATTCTAATCTCCATTTAATAGCCTTTTTCTCATCTTTGGAGGTGCTTAAATCATTTTGATAGCACTTTTCATGATTATCTTGTATATTGAATTAATATCTTTAGCAGAATTCTGAGACCATCCTAACATTTTGTGCTTATTCCTTTTATTTGGTTCAAATTCATCCATAAATTTTTCAACTTTCTTTTTCTACGAATTACACATGGTGTTCAAGGGTTCTTTGATATCAATAGGTATTTGTATTTTGACTTTACTTTCTTTTAATATCTTCTTTACTTTGTTAATGAATTTTTCTGCTTTTTCCATAATGTTAATACATCTTTCTTCCTTGATTATTTTGTTTTAATCTTTATTTTTGGTGACTTCATTTTTACTGAGATAATATTCATTTATTTCAAATCCAATCTCATTTTTATTGTAAGGTTTAATTTCTTCATTAGCTTTTTGCTCTGGAAGCTTATTCTTCATATCATCAAGCTTGTTATTATTATTATCATTATATTTATTGGTTTCATCTGCTATATCATTATCATATTCAAACTCTTTAATTCAGTTTAAACAAAGATCATCATTTTTCTTTTTATAGATATATCTCTAAATAATGGCCTTGTACTGATCAATTGGCTTTTGGAGAAGAGGTTCTAGATCTAATTTTTCTTTCTCAAAATTAAGCTCTGTATTTTTAGAAAACCTTTTTATAGATTCATTAAGAAAATAATAAGAATCAAAATTCTTAGAGGCAAGCTTTTTCTTGTTTTAAGGCAATAGCAAGGGATCTTCTTGTTTGAAACTTCTAAAAATATAAGAAGTAGATTTTTTTTTGCAATTGGAGCCATTTGAATATAGGAGGTAAGTATACAACTGTTATGTCTTCATTACTAGTTTTCATCAGTTTTTCTCTATCTATTAAATTCTCTAATATCTCAAGTACTACTTCTAGAGTCTGATAAAATTGCTTATCATTGATATAATTATTTCCAAAGGCTTCATTAATGAGTTGTTGAAATTCAGCAGTTTGTTTATCAGTAAGAGTCTTAGTTAGAGCAACACATTTTTTATCTAATTCTTCTACTTTAGGGCATTTGCTAATTATATGTCCTGTTATATTACAATAAGTGCATCAGTATATTGTTTTATAATTCTATAATTTTCTTAGACTTGTTGTGATAAGGTCTTTTTCATTCGATATTGAGTGTTTTTCTTCAAAGGTTGACATGGTCTAGCTTGACTAATGATAGTTGTTTGATTTTGATCATAAAAATTCATTTTGATATAGTGTTTAAATAGTTAAAAATTTATCATACAGATACAAAATTAAGAATAAAAATTTTTATCTAGGTTTTCAATGCTTATTCCGGATCGGAATCACATTTTCTCACTAAGATATGCTTAGTAAAAAAGTTGCGCAAGGGCTTCAAGAGGTATATTTAAAATTTCAGCTCAAACAGAGCAAAATTGATTGACTTCACTTAGTACCAAATGATTCTAAATATTCCTTTTCTTTGCAGATCTTTAAAGAAGAAAAATGCTGTCAACACATTTTACAGATTTTAGTGGCATTTTCGTCTTATAATATGCTTAGAACAAAATTGTGAAAGGTTTCAACGGATGTACTCTTAAAATTTCAGCTCAAACGGAGCAAAATTGATTGACTTCAATTAGTACCAATCATTCTATGACTTGGATGTTTCTTCACAAAATTTCCCAGATAGAGTTTGTATCTCACAGTTACCACCAATTTGTTATTCTATTTCCACTTCTTTAAAGATAATAGTTAACTAGAGTGACTGTAGCTATTGAATACTTTGTGTAACCCAAACTAGCTACTGTATTTTGGCTAAGTGGTATGGTGTTTTTACAAAACTTAACAAAGAAGATTTAAAACAATTTGCAATTACAAAAGAGGCAACATTGGGCCCCCTCTTTCCCCTTCTATAACTAATGGTAGCTAGACTTAAATTAGTTTTTGAACAGAAAATTAAGAGGTGTTTTGTTACACTTAGGTGGTTATACAAGATACAATAGATAGTTAGAATTATTATTATCATCTTGATACAATTTTGTAACTTATCTTATCATGTATACAGCAAAATCAAAATAAAAAATAAAAAATAAAAAAAAAATAAAAAAATAAAAAAAAAAGATATGTAAGTTTTCTAGATTATATCCAAAAAGGCTAAGATGATTAAGAAAAGAAATAATAGTTTGTAGTTCAGGTAGTATTGGCAAGTTATAGTACCTGAGAAATCTGTTAAAGCATAGGTGTGATGAATGTGGAAGAGGTCTTGGATCTGGGTCAGTGGTATGTTCAATATTATAAAGGTTGTGATGAACATCTTGTGCAAAGTAATAGTATAGATTGTAGGTCCAAGCATCTTTTACTATATTGAGAATAGTTACTGTTTTAAGAGAGTGAATATCTGATATAGTAGAGAGGAAAATAAAAGGAAGATATTTGTAGCTTTCAACTAATGTTGTAAAATAATCACATCATCTAAAATTATGAACAGACCAGGGATAGATATAAGCAATGCTGTAGTCTTCTTTAATTAGTAAATTGAATGTTATGTTGTATATATTATTAAGGTTGTAGTTGAAGGATTCAAGATGTTTAATAAAAGAATTGATAGTTTGTGGATATGGAAATGTAGAAAGATTGCAGAACAATAGAAGCTTGTTATAATATATATTGGGGTTGTATAAAATAATGTGTAGTTTATTAGTATAGAAAGTATTTGTATAGTCAGTATATTGAGTTGACTCATCATAGAGGTTTAAAGATGTTGAAAATGATTTGTCAGTATTATAGGTGTCTTCTACAGAGTTGTTCGCCATTTTAAGCTTGGTTCTCACAGTTGTGCAGGATTCCATAGTCTGGCCTGTACGTTGGGTCTGACCATCATGTAATTGGTCCTTCGTATATTTTATTAAATTTAAAGTTATTTAAATTATAGATATAGATATAAGATAACTATACAGTGTATAGCATTATACAGGCCAGCACAATCATATACATATCTAAATATTTTACCTTTTATATAATAAACATTTGATTTATACTGTTACAAAAAGTGCAAGTTGGCATGCACTAAAAATCACTATTCATAGGGTAAACTTAGAATGTCTATATAACATTAAATATACAACTCTCGAAAGTAGGTGTATAATTAGACAGAGTAAGTATTGGACTTTATTATATTAATGTTTATCTCCTTTATATTGTACTAACTGCTTTACTTATATACTATTTAATTATCTGCTATATATGCTACTTATGCTAATTATGTGCAATATGCTAAATATGCTAAATATGTGTTATATTTACTAAATTTGCTAAATATATTAAATCTACTAATTATACAAGATACACTAAATTTGTCATTAAGTTGTACATATATGTAATAAACTATCAATAATTTTACCTTAATCATTATATTCTCTCCTATCTAATTTGTTCATTCTACAAATAAAATCAAGCCTCCAGAATAAAATACTTTGTTACAATAATCACATGAGAGTAGGTATTAGATTTTTTTTTCTTTCTTCGATATGCATTTTTCTTTACAAATTTATTATTGTTCTGTTTCCTTTAAGACAGTTGGATGCTGAAGTATCTTGCTGAAATACTAATTTTAGAGAAATTATAACAATTCTAGTGGTCTTTCTTTGTTCATTATTTAGTTTCTGATTATATAGCTTGAAGTAAGTTTTGATAATTTATTTAATTTTCTTGCAAAGTTTATTACCATCTTAAAATTTCTACTTTTCTGTTTTAGTTGTTGCAAGCTTCTTCAAGGTTTGTAAAATCAATAGACATCTTTGGTTTTTCAGCATCTTTCTACTTCATATCTTCCTCTTTATTTATAACTATTTTGTCATAAGCATATCTTTTTATAAGCATATTTATTCTAAAAATAACTATTTATAAACATATAGAAAAAATCACTTTATAAGTACATCTTAGTAAAATTCTTTTTATAATTATACAAATCTTAATCCCAAGAGGTGATTATAGAAAGGTTAGACTGTATTACCAAATAGGTTATAAAGACAGTTTTGGTAAAATAATTAAAAGTTTAGATTTAAAACCAAAAGTAGTTTTTGTAGTGTTTTGCTATGAGTTTTTAAGATAGAGGCTTGAAACTTTTAAATTATATATAAAATTTTAAGTTGAATAATTTTAGATAATATGCCAAATAAAGTTATTTTAATAAAATTATTACAATTTTTATCTGGTAAATTTTTAGTTAAATTTTGTATAAGTGATTGATGAAAAGAGTTTTGTAGTAGAGTTTTTATTATATGTAAATATTAATTTAAGTTTTAAAATAAATAAATAAATAATAAAAAATAAATAACAATTTAATTAATTTAAAAATAAAGAATATACTGATTTTTTTAGAGCTAATTGAAAGTGCTATTTGACTTATTTCTGCCTTAAGTTATCCAACTTATAATGATGTTTAATTTGTTTTTCTTGTCATTTAAAATTACCTATCTAAATACAATGATAATAATTTTTATAAATCAGATTGTATCTACAATTTATTAAAAGTTAGATAATTACTAATTACTTTTAGATAAAATTTTACATATTTTATTATTACTTGATGCAAGAACAAAATTAATAGCATTCATAACATAGATGAAAAAACAAAAATAATCAACTCAGTTTCAACTCTTATTAAATATTCTTCTGCAATGCCAAAACCAACTATAGTGTTTAAAGATTTTTGAATTTTATATTTATGTAAAATTAAAACATTAAAATTGATCATATAGTTGTTAATATATTCTTATTCAAAGTATAAAAAAAATTGATAATTATCAAATTTTTAAGATTATAGTTAAATTTCTTTTAAAATTTTAAATACATATATCTTAACAATGGTGTGTCTAATTTGACATATTAAGATTCTTTTGAATTCTACAATTTTGTAAAATTCAAAAGAACCTTTAAATGTTGAAAATTATTAATTTGTTATTGAGATATTACAGTTAGAAGTTTGTTAAAAATCAAATTTACTTAATTATATGCAAACTTTGGATATTTTATAGAATAGGTAAGCAAACTCTGCAAACTTCGCAACCCTGCTATTAAAAAATTAATGACTAATCATTAGCAAGCTTATTTCTTATATTGCCCACCTACTCTATAAAATTTTTTAAACTTTTAACAATGATATCTCAATAATAAAGTAATCAATCTTTACAATTAAGAACTTTTTAAAATTCTGCAAAGCTATGGAACTTAAAAAAGCTCTTAATTACTAAAATTGTTGTTGAGAAAATTTTAAATAAAGTTTAAAAAAATTTATCTGATAATCACATATCTGGACTGGATATGTATCATTTCACCGACAATTACTTCACCAACATCTTAGTTCAACTACAATTAATTCACTGACAAGTTCATTTTACTGACAAGCTTTTTTTATAAACTACACTAACCTTAACTCTAATTATAGCCTGACCTTAACGGCAATGGACAATATTGCTTGGTCTGTGAAATGAGCTGTCAGCAAACTAATTGTCAGTGAAATGAACTTGTCGGTGAATTAATTGTTGGTGAAATGATTGTTGGTGAAATGAGCACCACCCATATGGACTCATGTAATATTTATATGATAGAAATCTAATAAAAAGAACCTATCGACCCATAGAAGATATAAGACCTACATTTAAGGCCTTCTTTTTCTACAGAAAGTTTGAAGTGCTGCGCATGATTTTAAGAAACCTATGGGTGCGAAGAAACTTTTGTCAGGCACTGTAATTGTTAAGTTTGTTTTAGTTTTTTATAGTTTTATAGAATTATTTATTTATTTTAATTTGGTTTATGAATACAGATTTGTTTATTACAGCCAAAGCTTGCTATAATAAACTTCTTTATAATGAAGCCTGGATATAACGAACATTTATATTGGGTGAGTTTAGAAGGTGTTGATTTTGTATATTTAATAGTTTGATGTCATTTGTACAATATACGTAATTCAAAGTCTATAATCATTTTAAATTATTATTTAGTAATTGATCTTTAGAATATTTTAACAGTTTATTCTGGACTAATAGTAGCAGTCTTGTTTCTTAAATAAAAATTAAGTAAGCTTTCTCTTTATCATACTTATGTAAAATTACGCGCCTGGGCATTATTTTCAAGCAAACAATTTTCAGAAAGCAAAGAATTTATTTTGACGAATACAAACGATAATTTTATATTTTTTAAATTGTTAAATTTAATTATTAGCACTCCAAAAATAGTGTCTCGAAATTACGACCCAAGCGTTACTTCACGACACGATGATACTTAAATAATAATAATAATAATAAAGGATTAGTAAAAGCATGAACAATAAATTTTGAAAAAAATTTTCGAAACTAATTTTTCGAAGAATTGTAAAATTAGTGGATTATGTGACTGTGTTTGTAGCTCTGAGAATTTATTGCAGCACTTCAGGGGTAAATCAGCGCATCTAGTATCGCCACTAAAATCAGTACGTAATCGCTTTTTAAATTTCAATCTGCGCACAATAATTAGATCACGAGATTTCCTGAAAAAACATTTGAAGTTTTTTTGTTCCATATTAATTCAGCTTATTTACTTATTGCTACAAATTCTAAGTCAAATTACATTTAATTCGAATGCATTTTATTCAACAATGAATATAAAACGCACCTATGGTGTTTTTGCACCTATTATATGTTTTTATTATGTTTTTTTTTAAGTTTTGTATATAAAATTTTTAACATCAATTTTTTCACGTTAAAGTTAATATTAAGATTAGGATTAGGGTTTGGGAAGGTTTTTGGGGCCATAGAACATTTTTACTTAGAACACCTCGCATCGATTAATTAGCCAGTTTTTAAGATAATATAACATAGGTGGTAAAACACCATAGGTGTGTTTTAGTAAAAGTGTTATTCAATTTCAAATTTATTTATTTAATACATGTATAAAACTTTAAATTTGAATTTAATGCTACTAGTAAAAGGTGTTTACTATATCTATTTCAAGTTTTTGGAAGCTTTTTTGCTCGTTCAAAATTTTTACCATTTTTTGAATAGTTTAAATGTTGGTTCAATACTTCGAAACCAATTTTTTGTTTGGAAAAATTATTAAACTTTTCGCCTAAAACATAAATTAATAAATATATCTATTTAAAAACGAAAATATATTACTAAAAAATTTTTTATAACTCATAAAGAGTTTTTTGTATTTTCTTTCAGTACTCGATCCTCATTATCTATATGTTGGTTTTCTGAATTTACCAGTTCGATCGTCAAATTGACCTTTGTATACCATTAAGGCGACGTCCAAATATTTTTTCCATAAAACTTCTTTAGCTTCTGTAATACAGTAATAAAAAGATATTGAGAATTTCGTTGTACCTAAATTATTTTAATATTAAATTCGAAATTTTTAAAACCATAATATAATTAAAACCTTCCGGAAAATGATACACCATCTTCCCGAGAGGTTTAATAAGTTATTTGTGTAATAAGAATCTGGTTTTAAAAAAAATAAGGACAATATGTTTAATTTTGATGTTCGGTTAAATGCATCTGCACATTTTTAGTGCTATATGGTGTTTAAATTTATTCCACTCAATTGAATTCTTTACGCCACATTGGTAATGTTCGTTCATGCAGAAGTAATTGAAACCGATGCAACCGTACTGCCAATAATTTTCGATAAGGATGAAATTGCGTTCTCGAATTTTATGGTATTTTCTTTTTACTTGCGAATATCGTTTAAAATTCGATCTTAACATTTCCGTTTTTGCTTTCATTTATATGACTTGTACACTCAAAACATGATTTATTATTAATTTGAAACGCAATATTTGGTTAGAAAATACTACGATATATTCAAAGAAATAAAAATTTAGTTATTATTTTTATTAAGGCCATACAAAATTAATTTTTGGTTCTATCAAAACATATAAAAAATTTTTCTTCAAAAATTTTCAAAATTTGATTCAGCTGGGTTATGAAAAACAATTAAATAAATTTGTATGGCCTATTATAATTAATCAAATGTCGCCGTTATTGTATTAATCATTAATCAAATTAATGGGCACCCAAAAGTAGAAACCAGGGAATTTGGCCGATCACGGGTTTTGAGAAAATTCTTGGCAAAAACTTTATTGTTACACAAAATCAAACCAATCTAAAAATAGTTTATTCAATATTAAAAAACCTGTTTAAACCGGATTATTAGATCTGTAGAACTGTAGGTAGATTGCATAGTAAATCTCAAGTAAATATATTTTTAGATTATAGCGGCAAAAGCTTTTAACCGTTGTATCGCAAAAATTTATTAAGTGATTAGACTTTCATTAACCCTACTCAATTTTGTTGTATCGTTGTGGTCGTGTATGTGCCGGTTTTTTGCTATTTATGGCTTGCAGTGCT
>CAJVPZ010004333.1:0-10067 GCA_910592135.1 Racocetra fulgida | reverse complement strand
ATTTGATTGGCTACAATAATTCATGTAACCAATCACATGACAACTTACTCGGGTATAACGAGTAAGATTTTATACTCAGGTATATCTATTGATTATCCAAATAACCCGTGGGTTTACTCGCCGGTTAACCGAATAACGTTTTTTTGGCTGAGTATAAACACTAATGTGAATGGTCATGGAGCAAGCGTTTGGATGTTTAAAGGGATGATGGAGGATATTATTTAAAGAAATTTACTGTACTAATATAGAACAGATTATAAGGATAATCCATGTGTATTGTATTTTTTATAACTACTATATTGATATGAGGGATGTATTATCTTCAGAAGATATTAATGTAGATAAAGAAATAAATCGTGAAAACGAAGTAATAAATGAAACACAAGAAGAAATAGCGGGCATCCAGAAAAGAGATTATTTAGCTAATCTTCTTATAAATTTGCAATAAATTTTATTTATTTATATTTATTACATTGCTTGCATTACTTAAATATATGCATATTTTATTATTATAATATATAATTATTTATAATTTTAATAAGAATTGTCTAAAGATATCCATTTGCTTGTCATGTTGCTTTTGTTGCATTTCAGAAGTACTAATATATTGATCATTCATAATTTTTGTAATAGTTTCAGTTTGTTCTTTGATCAAATTATGGAGTTCTTCTATATTCGTCTTTTCTTCTTCAGTATGTATGCTTTTTCGTTTTTTAATATCTTTCTATAGAATTTGCGATTAATTACTTAGCTAAGAATAAATAAATACTAAATAAGTAATAAGTGTCACAGATAATCGTGAAATCGGATGATGGTGAAATTTAGAGAACTTAATTTGAAAATATCTACTTATACTATTTTACTAATAACTATAATTTTAAATCTTAACTTAACTATAAAAACAGCTAACAAAAAGGTTCCCAAAATTTTAAAAATCGTACGTAAATAGATTCAAATTTCACCATCCTTAGAATTCACAATCATCTGTGAAAATAAGTAAATAACAATCTTTTACCTCATTGTCTTGATCTTCAAGATTTTTACGTTTAATACCATAAATTGAATCACTCGTGATAGGTGTAGTAACGCTCGGATCCTTTTTCAAATACTCATCAATATCGTCGAAAAATTCTCAATTGTTATAGACAGGCTCTTCACCCATTCTTGCAATCTGATCTTTTATATCACGATATTTCTGGAGAAGCGAATTCTATTTTTGTTGAATTAATGTCTTCGTATGTTCTTTTAATACTAAGCTTGCAGTTTCAGAGGTTTGTATATTAGCAATAATCTTGTTCCAAATCTAACTCTTTTCTCTTGAATCTTTTACTCTTTGTAATGCTTGTTATTGCTTGCCTACTTCTTTGATAAGCATCCATGTCTTAGAAGAAGACCATCGATTTGATAATTTAACAGATATATCAGAAGGAGTAATATTTGATGTTAAATCAATAGTAGGAGAGGTTGGTTCAGCAACTATAGGACCAAATAAATTTTCTTGATCACAACGAGTAACAAATGATGGTTGTGCTTGATCACAATGAATAACAAATGATGGTTGTGGAAATGAAGTCTAAAAAAAATTTAAATATTATTTTATATATAGATGTATATACTTTTATAATAATTATTATTTTACTGTTTCATTATATCTCATACCGTTTTATAAGAATTCCTATATAATTGTATAGCTGAATATAGTTGTTGCTGTGAAGATTGTATATCCGAATATGGTTGTTGCTGTGAAGATTGTGTAGCCAAATATGGCTATTGCTGTGGTGGTAAATTATTTGTAAAATCAGTAAGAGGACGAATAGCTAGAAAGAAGGTTTTATTTATAAGAGGATGAATAGCTAATAAAAAAGTTTCAGGAATCAAAGTTTCAGATGATAAAGGTTTGGGTGCTAAAGTTTTAGTTACTAATTTAGTATCCGTCTTTTTTGATTTTTTTGGAGGCATAATATTAATTGATAGAAGAATGAAAAGAGATAGCTCAAGCATTAATCATTATCATTATATTAATTGATAGTAGTGCTTAAGCATCATCTTGATCACTAGCCAATTACATTAAGAGAGGTGCTTGAGAACAGCCTAAATCACGCTAGTGAAACTGGTAACTATCTAAAATCTGATTGGCTATTGCATTCAATAGCCAATCAGATTTTAGATAGTCATCAGTTTCACCAAGTTTCACCAGTTTTACCAACAACTCTAGCAAATACAGTATATGGAATTACTTGCAGATTCTAATAAACCGTTAGAAATCAATCCAACTAATGCAACAGCACTAAGTAATCATGGATTAGCTTTTCATAAGATAGATAAATATATGAATCACTTGCAGAGTTCAATAAGGCATTAGAAATCAATCCAAAGAATATTTTTTGTAGAAATAAAAATTGTAGATTTATTATTTTGTAACATATTTGACTTAGTATCATTTATAAAAATATAATTTGTAAATTCATGTCAAAATCCTAAAACTTAATTGTCATATTATATGATAACATCTTATAATTTATAACAATGATTATGATAATAATAATAATTACTAATCGGTAAATATTATAACGCAGCATAACAATTAACTTTCAGGATTTGATTTTTGGGATTTCAGAGAAGAATCGTTATAAAGGATTTAATTGTATATTATTAAATTTTGTTTTCTTTTTAGCCTGATAAAATTTACTATTGCATGATAAGAAAGAAAATTTAAAAGTTGCACCAAATTCAATATTATTAGAATTATTATATGATTTTAGAAAATTAATTTATTTACTAAAAGAATTATGAAATTTCAAAGTAAAGGCATGAGAAACTTTAGTATAATTTTTTTTGTTTAAAATATATTTTTTTCACAGTTACAATAAACAAAAAAACATCTTATGCATCCAAAGCATGTTTCAGGATAATAATTTTGGCTATTAGAAAGATTTTTTTAAAACTCAATCGATATATATTATATATATATTTATAAGTCTTTATATAGGATGTATTAAACTAAAACACAGCTTATGGCATTTTTTGCAAAAATGAGTTAATTATACAGTCATATAAAGTAGACACTCTTTTAAATAATTTGATATTTAAAATGTTGATTTATATAATAAAATTTTTGTCAATATCTTCTTTTTTAAATCTCATATATGGTTAGCTATGATCTAAAATTAAAATTTAAAAATCTGATTATCGATCCTTGCTGCAGAGTCATAGAAATGCATCTGTGTGATTAGCTAATTGATGTCAATCCAACAGGTTATACTAATAATAGATCGTCATTGTTATTATTATACAAAATTTTAAATGTGATGTTCTCATAATTTAAAAAAATCTATAAGCTGTGTTTTAGTTTGATGCACTCTATATAATATATGTAATATTACATAGTTGATATACATGCAAGTAATGTTAAAGAAATCAGAAATCAGAATCATCGATTTCTTTTTTTTTTGATTTGCAAATTTCACAATTTTTTGCGATTCACCAATACTCATTTCATAAATATAACCTTCACAGATAGATTAGTAAAGTGACCAAAATTCAGCAGACAGACCAAAATTTAGGGTCAGAATAGACCCAGAGCTAAGCCAGCATTAAGTAATAATACAAGCCAACTATATTACAGCAAAATTATCATCTGGGCAGCTTTACTTAATACATGGACTACCATTTCATTAGTAAAATTTTGGGTGTTTAAGGAAAAAAAATTTATCAACTCCGGCCTATTCTGACTCTAAATTTTGATCAATTTGCTGAATTTTGATTGCTTCACTAATCTATCCAACATTCACTAACATGTTTATTTCACTACAATTATTTCGCTAACAATTTATTTTATCAAAGCTCATTTCATAGACAAATTTTTTTTACAAATTCTACTAACTTTAACTCTAATTCTAGCCTAACCGTAACAACAAAAATTATTTTGTTGATGAAATAAGTTTTGGTAAAATAAACTGTTAGTGAAATGGAAAATAAATATCAGTGAATATTGTTGGTGAAATGTTATAAGCGTCAGTAATAAGCTGAACCGAATTTGTGCAAACTACAATAATGTTCATGGATTAACTTAAAGAAATTATTAGAGATCAAACCAAATAATATATTTTCTTGTTATTTAATATGACAGATTAAAATGAAATCAGATTAAAATGAAATAAGAGATAGTGTAAAATAGACAAGCCACTGAAAAATACAAATTTTGGAAATACACTTTTTTAGCATTTTTTTAGAGCTAGGATTAGGGTTTAGAAGTAGTTTTTATAATAAACAAGTATAAGTGGAGTTTAGAGAAGCAAATAGAAATCTCTTATTTCATTTTAATCTGATTTCATTATGATCTGTGACAAATAATAAACAAAACTTGGTAATGGTAAAATACATGTAAAGTAGCAATTGAAACACCCAGTTAATATTCTTATATTCATATAGTTGATTTAATCAACCAATCAACTAGTCACTAATCAACTAATCGATTAATCAATTAGTTGGCCAATTGATTACTCGATTAGTTGACTAATCAATTAATCGACTAAGTGGGTCTATAAAATTCAAATTGATTAGGTGTCAACTTTACAACTAATTGATTAATTCGATTTTCGATTTGTATCACTACCACAATATTTAATGATTTCTGTTGATACAGAATATTCATTAAATAACTAGTTTATCTCATAGATATGATGTAACAACTTGTACAATATATTATATATTAAACTTTTTTTCCCTCTCATATAGAGAACACTAACAAATATTTATTAACTGTTAAATAAAAAACAATTTCTATTTAGACACTAGGTGTATTGACATTTGGTTGCACAAAATAAATAGAAAGCCAATCAAAATATTCGATTAAGTGCATACTATAAATCATTTTTTTGTGCAACAAAAACAAAGCAAAAAACAAAAAATTAATAATATTTCAAAATTTTATATATAAAACCATCCTTGGAGCTTTAAGAAAAAAATTTCTTGTATAATTTTAGTATAAACTATAACCTGCTCCAATATTAGTTTCCAAATACTAACTCTAATATTAGCTAAATTAGATTTAATTTATTTGTTTATTTTGATAAAAATTAATTTGATTTATTTATTACACAGACCCATATCAAAAACACCAGATGTCAAATTAGATAAATTCTAAATAAAAAATGACAAAGCAACAATTATCGTCATGATGTGAATTATCACCAGGATCGTTACGTAAACTATCTTGTGTGAAATACAAAAAAAACTATTACTACAATATTAAATATTTTATTGAGTCATTTAAAGAATAAAGAATTATAATTAAATAAAAATTAAAAAAATACTTTTATGATTAAAAAAGAAATTAAAAAGAACTAGTTCTTTAGCAAATAATAATTTAAAGTCCTAAATATATAACAATTTAAAATATATAAATAAATTCTTCTCTAAACACAACAATTTAAAGGACCTAAACTAGTAAAGTTTTTCTAGCACAAGACAATTTAAAAGACTGAAAACTAATAATGTTTTTCTAGTACATACCAATTTAAAAGACCAAAATTTAATAGTGTTTTTCTAGTACACGACAATTTAAACTTATATAAACATGAAGGTTATTCATATCGGTCAATATGAATTATATGATTTTTATATAGATAACTTTGTCAAACAATGCAACGGCATTGAGTAATTACGAAATAATTATGAAATTAAAAAAATACGAGAAATCCCTCAGGAATTTGTCCGAAATATAAAGAATATCGTAAAGGCTAATTTTGATTGTGATCTAAATAGTGACAAAACCATTTTGAATTTGGCCAAACAATCAGCAAATTTGACCAGAATTATAAGTAATCAGTTCCGTTATTTAGATCACAATCAAAATTAGCCCTAATGTAATACTGGCTTTAAATTTTGCTATTTATATAATACTCAAATAAATCAAGATCTAACAAGTAGAAATAATGATATTATTAACTTCATTACTGCATTAAGTAAGTAATATATCAGAATACTATAAAATTATTAAACAGATATCCTTTGAAAAGATAGAAAACATTTAATAAACTAGTAAAGGTTGTTTTGTTATAGTCTATTCCACAAATTAATAAAATTATTCTGTGTAAAGGCAGTATTATTTATTATCTAATTTTTTTATTAGAAACTTACTCTTCTTTCTTCTTTTTTAATATATATTTTGATCAGGTTGTTATATATAAATTTAAATTTTTTACTTTACTCTCTCTTTAAAAAATTATCTAATTTTTACTATATTTCTAATAGAAGTATATAAGACTATACAAAGTTAATTTTTTGGTTTTTATAATATAAAATTTGAAAAATAACCTGTCAATCTGGTTTTTAATTTTATTTTCAAAAATTTTATATATAAAAAATATATATATAAATTTTAGAAACTTCTAAAAAACTTTATCTAGATAGTAAATATAGTCAAAATTTTTTTAAAAATTATATAAAATTTAATCTGGTTGGGTTATAAGAACTAATTTATTAAATTTGTATAATCTAAATATATAAACAAAAAAAAATTTATTTTGTTAAAAACAAAATAAAAAAATATATACATATAATAAGTAATAAGATAGCTGTATAATATTGTTATACAAAATCAGAAATAAAAGATATGTAAAATATAGCATTTAATATATTTGATATATATAAGTAGTAATTGTATTTAATAAAATTAACTTAGCCAAATAAGTTAGTTTATTTTTTAAAAAATTTGTTTTCTTTCAGCAATCCTGTTTCTTTATTATAGAAACAGACTTTCATTTCTACAGGTATAAGAAAACTAAATTTATAAGTATTCTAATCAAAATATAAACTCATCTATAGCATATCTTGCAGATACTGTAACATCTACTTGCAGTCAGTGTGAACCATTAAACTGCTATATTTTGTCCAGATGCGATCCACTTAGCAATACTTGGCCTTTTTCAGAGATTCAAAATTCACTCTGGACTTATTTTCCCTAGATTTTTCAGTTAGCTGTTGCTCGCCTTGTCAAGATTCCCGCTCTACAATAAAATATAGCCAAACTGATAATACTTACTCATAAAAAAAGAAAAAAGAAAAAAAGGATAATGGAAAATGAAAAAAGGTATAAAAAATAAAACTAATATATCAAAGAAAATGAATACTAATACTAAGGAATATAAAAAACTAAACTAAAACCTAAAAGAAACTATTGCTAAAAAGAAGAAAACCTGCTAACTAGGCAAAAACTTCTAATTATACAGAGTCACAATCTACTATTAAGTGCGTGAATCTTGACAAGAAAGATAAAACTAAAACAAAATACACTATAACTCATGCCAGAGGCTAAAAATTATATATAGGAGACTAGAGGATGCCTGTATATTTCTTTTCACTTTATTTTACTCTTTCAATTAAATCTATATCTTCATATGAAAGTATAAGAATTTTGGAATCTCCACGTGTTCTATTCAATGATCATGTATTTGTATGTCCTCAACAACACGACACATAAGGTATTCTTCTAAACACTCATCCAGTTACTAAATTTGCCAACACCATCTATTTTAAACATATTGTTTGTCATCATACAAATTTTTCCGATATGGAAGTAATAAACATTGCTGATTTTTTGAAGGGGGTATGCCGAATTTACTACTTTCTGTTGAAAATTATAGCCAAAAGTATCGAAGGGAGAAAAGTACTATATTTGTGAGAGCTCAAAACAAAGAAGATGTCTCCAGTTGTTCATCATAGAACTAAAAAGCTTCAGACACTTGAATCAGGAGTTTTTTACCACTACTGTTATCAAAATAACCCTTTTGGCTTGGATACTGATTATGCGAAGGAGTCCACCCAGAAGTAAAGCTTGATCCAAAGCACAAACTAACTATATACATCCTGCTCTTCGGTGTTTCATGTATAAGTCTTCGTCGATAACAGTACCAATAAAGAACCTCAAATATCTTCAAACTTCTTAGGGCCTTGAATCTTCAAACTGTTTTGGTCCGGTCTTGGTTCAAGTGATCGTTAGAAAAAGTTGTTATGATTGATAGAACTACTTTGTATTATATTATAATAATTCACTAAAGAATTATCAATTAAATAAATTGACTTTAATATTTTATTTTATTTTATTTTTTTGGTGATTCTGTCTTTATTATTTAAATCAGAAGTATCAAAACTTTATATTTACAATAAATATATTATTTTATATTATAATTCTGTATTAATAAAGACTTACTTAGAAGGGTGTGGTGACTTAGTGAAGTGGTGAAGTTGTCGCACCCCAAGTGGCAAGAACAGAGTTCGAATCCCACCGACGACGAAAATTCGAATTCTTAGTACAGTGTTATGGCAACTGTGAGTGTAAGGGTAGATCGACATCTGTAACTAGGTCACACCAGCTTGTACTGGGAGACTGTAGAACAATAGTGTAATGTACAAGTTATACAAAACCTGAGTGAAGCAGTTGTGTAAATCTGAGGTCGGTGCACATGGAAGCCCGCTTGGCAAGACCTGAGTAGAGAGGTAGTACAGATCTTCGATGGTACTACGTAAAGGATTATCATTTGGAAACTGAAGAACCGAACGGAACCGAAATGTTTGGCAAGGCACTTCACCAACCAGGCTACCGGAAAGTACTAAAGGAAAAGGACCTAACCGTGGAGACCAGGAGCAGGTCACAGCCCTTCCGGGCTATTTGGATTGGAAGTTTAGGCCAATGAGTATATATTGGATAGTCTGTATAGTGGGTGCTGAGGTCTGGGTGAACTCTATAAGGGCGTAGTAGGTAATGATAGCAGCTTCGGCTCGCAAGTACTTGGTCTCGGCCTAGGCGTAAGTTACTGAAGTAGACTAGGTAATACGGTATAGTGGGACCGGAATGCTCTAGCAGGTGATGCACTCGAGGATGAATCGGTTAACCATGCCGGTAGTCCTATAGGTGGCGCGCGATGATCTTAGAACTTGGACTGACTTATGTATCGCATGTTTTGGGTGAGATTAGATAGATTGGCAGGGAAATTTGGATCAGAGGGTTTAATTGGCTAACTCAAGTAATAGTGGGTTATAGGTATGGCATCTAGTGTAGAACCTAGTAATAGGTAGATACTTAATTAGCCGCTCAAAAGATGCAGATATGGCTAATATGTATTCTCGTCAGAATGTACTTGTCTGGGGTCACCTTGAAAAGAACACCACATGATCCTAGTATCTAATAAAAGTGGAAAGCCAAAGAGGCTAACCTTGACTACAAAAAAAAAAAAAAAAAAAAAAAAAAAAAAAAAAAGACTTACTTAGCATTAAACATCTAGGTACAACTTGTTTAAGCAGCCAATTTGCTTCATATTAGATCTTCAACTTTTTAAAGATTTATTCTCCCTAATCATAAGCTGAAAGCTGCTTGACTTTAGTATTTTAAATAAATTGTTTAAAAAATTAACAATTAAAATTTTATATAATTTAATAGAATTTTATTATTTTGCATAAGCTTATATATGTTGTAACGTATCCTATAAGATCAGGTATAATATAAAATCAAAATAATAGTTTTTTATATGATTAGAATTAGCATTAGATAAGGTTAAAGTAAAGTTAAAGTAGTTATAAAGATGGGTTTATAGTAAAATCTTGCAAGTAATTTTTTTTGTTAAGACTTGAAAGGTAGTTTCATATACAAAATTTTGAGTTATAGATGATTTTGGCAAAATAAATGCTTGCTTTGAATTTTCTAATAGTGTAATATTACACCTGATTTTACATTTTAATTAGTTGATTTGGTGGTATGTTACAATATTTAAGCGCTAAATTATAAATATAATTTAATAAATATTTATCAAAATATTTTAATTTTTTAAAAAAATTTTAATATATAAAGTTAAATTAATTGAAATTAAGCAAATATTTTTAATAAATTTTTTTAAAACTTAAAATAACTTAATCAAATTTAGTAAAAATTTTTTAAATTAATTTACAAATTGAAATAAATTATAACTAATTTTTATCTATAATAATATTATCTAATACACTGGCGATCATAAGTAGTGCAACAAAAAAAAAAATTTACTTAGATCATACTACCTCCCGCAATTCCGGCC
>CAJVPZ010004332.1:0-10067 GCA_910592135.1 Racocetra fulgida | reverse complement strand
ATTTTAATTTTAAAATATTTTAAAAATATAATAAAAATATTTTAATTATATTAAAAACATATTTAGCAAAAAAACAGATTTCTGTAAAGTATAATAAATTAAAGCATATATACTGTAGTGTATGTTATCTAGTTTATTTTTGTCAACCTTACATAGCGTTTATTCGGGTAACATAAATCTATCTACAAAAGATATATTAATTGCTTAACGCAAAAAACGTGAGTAAAAAGAAAAGGTAGCAAAAAAGGTGATTTTATATATTGTATATTGTCGTTTGTACGATCGTGATCTTTACGTTGATTCCATGATCTTACTGAAATATCTAATGTTTTTACAGCATGCCCCGGGAGATATGCCAACAAAATTTTATGTTTATATGGTTATTATAGAGTTGGCATTTATCGTTATAGTTAGAAATTGGTAACCTATATTTAAATCATTTGATCAATGAGTGAAGCGTGGTTTCTTATACGAACTCCTGAAAAATAAGCACGCAGACCCACACTATGCCAACTTTGGCCTGCTTTACAATAATCGCAGCCAGAATTACGTGCAAAAAAGGGGTCGAACGCTTGTTTGGAATTTTTCTAACCATCTTATTAAATCATGATTCACTTTGCTATTAATCGTCACGCAACGGCAAAATAATATTTGCGATTCTGGATAGTTCCGTAGATTCGGCGCTTCTGCTATATAACGCGAACAAGCAGCTCACATCAAAGCAATTGAAAGATTATAACAATAAAATCCATTGATAATTTCGGTATAAAATGTCAAGTTTTTAAGTAACGAAGACTGGTTAAGTTGTAAGACACAAGTGTTAAATTTAGGAGGAAAGTTTATAGTTATAGACTGAACGAATCTTCTAACGTCAATTGAAGTATGACATTACGGCTGAATTTGATAAAAAATTCAATCCTAAATTCGATAAAATACATCCCTTAAAGTCTTGAAAAATTTATCGCGGTTTTCGAAATGGTTGAAAATGGCAGATAAAAATTTTTTTGGTAAATACTGTGAATACTACGAATAATGTGAATACTTGAATACTCGATTACCTTGGCACATTGATTAAAGATCGATACGTACATACATGTAATTGTTTAGTCAACAATTCATCGTATGTACGTGAAATCGGGCATCGATCTTTAATCAATGTGCCAAGGTAATCGAGTATACAAGTATTCGCATTATTCGCAGTATTCACAGTATTTAACAAAAAAATTTTTATTTGCCATTTTCAACCATTTCGAAAACCGCGATAACGTAGCTTTTAGGTTTTTTTTTAAAAAAAAAACTTTAAGCAGTGATACCTCAACGACCATATAATTAAATTTACTGAAATCTTTTTTATCGTTTTATTCGCCGAGATATTATCGCTCAAATGTTTAAATTACGAGGTGGTACTACTGCTGCAACAGACAACAGCAATATCGATATGTCATGGTTACACGAGTTAAACACCGAAGAAAACAGTTTGTAAAGATTATATATATTTGTACACGAACTCGAATTTTATTTACAGAGAATGAAAAGTGAAATTTTAAAACCAATACAATAATAAATGAATCTTAGGAATTACATAGTTGAGAGTCATATGAAGTATGTAAAGTAGTCCTAATTGATTCTGTTTTCAAATTATTAATGGCAATGTTCTTTCGTAATTCAGAAATTGATGCAAATTTTTCTTTAACTTTTTGAGAAAGTATTCTTTTTTTCGATATATAGAATAAATTTATAACGACCAATTTATTTAGAGCCTAGAAAATTTGTTGAAAATTAATAAATAATTCATTTTATTTGAACAATTTTCAACGAGACTATGGAAAAAAAAAACAAACCTCTTGAATTATTAATATATTATTCAAAGTTTCTGTTGCATCATTACTAGATTCTATTTGATCTTTATCGTCTTTATTCTTTTCGTCTTTATTCATTTCGTATTTATTCATTTCGTCTTTATTCTTTTGTGGTATTACTGGTCGATCTTCTTTCTTTGCTTGCGACGGAAAACCCAAGTAAGATGAAAATTTGACTTCTGTCGTATTACATATTGGAGGAAGTGCCACCTCAAGTGGATAATCGAAGAAATAATCTATTTCATTTTTATTGGTATCAATTATAAGTTTACGAGATCTCGATGATCTCGATGATCTCGATGTGGGATTTATGGATAATCCAAGATAATTTGAAAACGACATTCTTTTAATAATGATTTTAGTATAAAGATGATTTTTGAGTGTGATGTGTTTTTTTTTTCAAAAGATATTTTCGTTTCCGTTTTTTTTTTTCTTTTGAAAAAAAAAACACGGCATTTTGGTCATATTATATCATTTTCGACAATGACTATATTTGAGCTCGTCAGTCAAGAAATTCTTAACTCATCATATAAAAAAAAAGGGTTACTTGGTATCATTGGAGGTTCTAAGGTAGTCAAGCATGTAAACTCTGTATTGTATAGGTTATAAATTATGAGTGGATTATATAATAAAAAACGAGGATAAATCTTGATATCGTGTGCCTTATTTAATTACTTGCAGATAAGTTATTCTTTCGAAGCTAATTAATTGTTTAAAAAAAATGATTATATTTGTTACAATAATAAGCAACAAAAAATTACCGCACTTAAATTTATCAGCAATTCGAACAAATTAGATTGTATCATTGTATTATATCATTGTAATATATTATCGGTAAGATATTATCGACACATCAAAAATCAATTGTTCCTTAAAAAAAGGTCTTATTTTCGCCACACAGTCTTTCTTTTTAGGCATTGTATTAAAGAATAAAAAATTTGTTTCAAAAAAACAAAACAATCGAACGTGACTTAATTGGTCAAGTCTATACATTTTATAGTTTGACGTATTTTTGGTATTTTTTGCAATGTATTGTGTGAAAATAATGTACATAATGACCTTTTCACGTCACTTAATTGTATATAGTTACTAGATGCCCAACAATTGATTTTCTTTAACGTAAAAACAATGTTTCTAAAACTTATCGCCGTATATTATCTAGATTTTTATTTTAATACCTGATCACTATATCAAAGTCAAAATTATTATTACATGACTCCGTCCATTCTCACATGTATTATATATCGATATCGATATAGCACTAATATCATAATATAGTAAGATTTAAGGCATAGTATTTTTATTTTTCCATTTTTTAATTGTCCATAAAATTTCCGGTATTGTGATTCAAACTGAAAACATGACCAAGGAATTGGTGCATATACACAATCAAATAATTGACAAATGCAATATAATGTTATTAATATTTAAACTCGCTCCAAATTTAAAACCTAGCTTTTGTCAGAAAAGATTGCACGGCAATAAATAGGTAACATTCAGCCAATTAAGTAGCATAAAATAGACTAGTATTTCTAATTCCAAAATTTATTTGTTCGAAATTGCTCTTTCATAAAGTAGAATAATGGTTTATTCTATGTATGTTATTTCTAATCTTATTGGACTTGGAAAATCTGTTCCATTTTAAACATTTCGACACCAATATCATTATTACTGTTTAAAATGGTTTGCTTTCCTAATCAAAGGCATTATCCTATCATTACGACCAATGTAACTTGTTGTCATCGTTGTCAAGTGACAAAAACAATCAACTATATCTGATATGTGCATGCGTACGTACGTACGTATTTATCATAAAGCTGTGTTATCATATATCAGATATCTGATATGGAGTGATTTTTAATTATTTACAGTAAATACAAATATTTGATTCAAGACGTTACTCATACAATGATTTTAGCGCTTACAAGTAATCGTCTTTCATTCGTGTTACACTATAATAAGATTTGGTTGGTCTGTTGACTATTTAAGGAAATTGATAATCATTTGATTCACCATTTTTGGTATTTATAGGTATTACAAAAATCAACCGATTGTATGAAGGTACTCTTTTTTTTGCGCTAGTATTTTGCTCTTTCCAAATAGCTGCGCGAGCTAGATTATTGCGCTCATAGCGCTCAAAAAAAAATTTCGCTTGTCGGGCAGATGTTGTATATATAGGAAAATTTTAATAAAATTTTTTTACCAAAAAAAAAATATATATAAATTCTCTGACTGCATAGCAAAAAAATATATAGCGTAATTACTAAAATAGTGGATATGATTAGATCTCCTGAATGCATATAAGTTCTAAATGTAGTTTTACTTTAAAAACAAATAATAAACCTTATGATTTTTTGCCAGTTTCCTCTTAAACAATGCATGGTTGCCATATGGTCCAGTCACGTAGCATTTTGAGGTTTGACTATAATAGAAAACCTGACCCCGTCTGACAAAACGAATGTTACGAAAAAAAACTTCATGGCATAATTAATTATCTATTATCGTGTTGCATTTTATTTTGTTGAAATTTACATATTGCGCATTTTACTAAAAATAATCATATGTAAACTTCTTTAATAAATGCTAAACCCTGCCTATAATTGCGTTGTTATATATATCGAATTTGTATAAATGCATTTTTTATTTTTTTTTAAAACATATTTGATATAGTCTCAACAACTCAGTCGACAGATAACACTTAAGAATATTTATTTCTCTATGCTATGTAATTCCTAAAAAAAAAGGCGACCATCTAACAAACAAAAAATCCTTCTATTCTTATTAGGTTTAACAATCGCTAATTAATGCATATGTCGGGAAAATAATTTTAACAAATATAATCAACAGTATATTCTTTGTTGATTTGTTGAAAAAATATTTCAAAAACCCTTTTGACTGCACTTTGTATAAACTCCTGAAGAATCCCTTGATAATTTAAATAAATCTCGTTTCTTAAAAATCTAAAATTATCTTATTACGTGTTATCCTTACCTGCGTGTATCTTATACAGAAAAATAAAAATATTATTATTAAACAATTATTATCATAAACAAAAGATTCAAAATTCGTTGTTAGGCTTTTTTGTTCAATTCGAATTATCTCTATCTTTTTTTTTCATTCGGAAAACCTATATAAAGATACAGATTTTTCAGTATCGATTGATTTAATAAATAACAAAATAAGAAAAAAATAATAATAATAACTATGACATCTATTTTCTGTGCTATATCTTATATCAAAAATGTTTCAGGCTCGAGTAAAATCTGTAGCAGAAGTGCTGTGTATAGGACTGGATTGAATGATTTCGTCAAATACGTATTTAAAGTTTTTAAGTTCAGCGAAACGACGTTGGTAGAGAAAGTCACAAAAGGCAGCATATCATTAATAATCGGCTGATTTACTTTTGTTACAAGAGAACTAAATATAAAAAAAAATTAAAATAATAAATCATTACTGAATAATTAAAATAACTGTTACTAAAAATCAAATTACCTTTTATTTACGTTTATTGCTACGCGTTCATTTATCTTTTTTTTTTTTTTTTTCTAAAGTTACAATCGAACAGAATACCCTCCTTAAAATTCAAACTTTAGAAGATTACCTATCAATATATGATCTCCCCATATCTCTGCCCTTTGGTGTTTTTACGGCTCCAGTTTAGGACCCTAGCACTCCAGAAGGTGATAATGCTGCTTTTTGTCTAAAGAGAGAATCTTATAATGGCGTAACTGCTTTCCAGGTTACAATGTCCGTTTTGTGTAAGTATGATCCCAAAGGTCATCATGCTAATGTAGCCGATGCAACGAAACGTCAACCTATAATCTTAGTCGCTGGTGAATTAGTAACGTTGAAAAGATCAGTGTGTGTGCTAAGTGAAGTAATAGAATGGACTTATTAAAACCAAGGAAACTCTAAAACCGGTGATGATAAATCAGTAAAAGATAGAAAATCAAGAAATGAAGAGTTAGAAAAATTAGTGGATAAATTTAGTCCACCCCCTAATAAAAAACAACCTCGCAATGTAACAAAGGATATAAACGAAGACCCGCAAGAAGAAAGCTTCTCGAGGGCAAAAAGATTGAAATTTGCTATAAACCAAGTCAACGAAATTAAAGGTAAGATGGTAATAAAAAGTTAACAATAGAAAAAAATAAATAAATAAATAAATAAATTAAATAAAAATAAATAAGTAAATAAATAAATAAAAAATAAATAAATAAATAAAAAATAAATAAATAAATAAAAAATAAATAAAAAAATGAAAAACAAAATAAAAAAATAAATAGATAAAAAATAAAAATATAATCGTCTCTCCAAATAATAGCGTTTGAACCAAACTATCTTTTAGTTTATAAAAAGAAAACTCTGTATCAGCATAACTCCTTTATAGACACATTCTAAAGACATGTTCTAAAATCAATTTACCGTGTTTTCGATTATATAATCGTGTGAGAGAACGACCGTAATACTAATAAAAAAAAATAATAATGATTATACTAATTTTATGATTAATAAATTCTATTAATAACTCAAAAAACTAGAAAATGAGAGTGCGGAAGTTCAACATAATGCAGAAGTTCAACATAATGCAGTAGATTTAACTCAATCAGATAAAAATTCCGCTGAATACCTACATACTACAGTTGAAACCAATACTGACGGACTATATTCAGATGAAGAACAACCAAATAATCTCGATGATAAAGACACGCCTTAAGAATAATAGAATAATCGCTAATAATTTTAATACACCCGATTATCTATTTTTGTATATTCAAAATACAACTCCAATTAAATACTTCCTCTTTGTTTTATCTTCTTTACCTAAACAATGAAAATAAAATGTATTAATTAACTATAAAATTACATTATGTTATTAATAATAAAAAAACATGATTAAATAAGATATCAACCCTGGCCCGTGAATCGCATATAAAAACTATGGCTCGACCGTCATTCCATCGAGTTGACATTAAAAATTCCTTTGTAAAGTAAATCGAAAAAATAAAAATAAAATTAATAAAAAAATATATATATTACCTATCTTCGTATATAAATTTTGAATTTACCTGACTTAGTCTATAATCCTAAATATGAGTAAAAACTTGAATTATTCTATCTAACGCTTCTCTATTCACGAATACGAAAGCAATATTCCATTAAACTTAAATGAAGAAAACTCAAATACAAGTAACATTACTATCTTCCAGCCTTATACTTATCGTAATGAAATAAACCAATTCATCATGAACAATCCTGCGCCAACGTCACAACATGACCAATCAACTAATTCTCCATTAGCTTTTCCGCCCTGGAGACTGTCACCTATGTTAAAAAAACTTCTTCATCAATTCGAAACAAAGATTTTGTTTGATCACCCTCATATTCCTTGCTATTACTGTTCGATTTTAATGTATCAGTCCTCTACGCAGTGGATAACATATGATCCAAATGAAGATTACACTTTATCTGTAGCATTTCCTGATATACCCGTTTATCTTCGCCATTTTACTAACAAACCTAGTAAAATAGCCATCTGTAGAAGCTGTAAAAATCCAAAAACCAGAAGATTTTCTCCTGTTCTATCATACGTACCTCGTGAAATAAGCCTGGTACCAATGAAACATAGAAAATATCTCTCACCGATCCACATGACATGCTCATTAGGTCGCACTCCAGGATCAAATCTCTATACCACGTACCGATTTCTACGGGGTGATTTTTTCTTAAGCAAGAACCTCCACGCACTTGAATTATTCTCTGGCATGATTAGTGCTTTCTTAGACCAAAATGAACCAGCACGCTGGTATCATAAAACCCTTCCCATCACCAGCAATTGGTTAAAAATGAATAATCTGATATTTCGTCAGTACATGCTTTTACCTAATATCACTTCTCCCTCTCCATCAAACCCATCACCAATTCCTTTACCTTTAGCAAGACAATCTCAAGAAAACACCAACACCGTTCTATTACGAAACAACTCCACGATCCCTGACCTCGTAATCCCAAACAATGCATTCCCTCCTGAAATACACAACGAAGACCTAAGATATAAAAGACTTATGGCCGGATTCATGAATTTAGGTGATTTGATGCTACCAATATCTTATGGTGACCCTGACCTCGAAGCAATGATTTTTCCTGACCTATTTTCTACTGGAAAAGGTCATTACGAAAACATATGCAGCCAACTAGATCTTCACTCAAGCACAGAGAGCTACAGAAAGTATATCAAACTAAGTGATCCGAGATTCAGGTTACACTGGTACTGGCCGCACTGGTTATACTTGAATCTAGAAAAGAAACGTAATTTTCAATACAATTGTAGACTACTAAATCAAAAGAGCATATCATGAGAACATCACCCAACAAGAGCTGACCTTATAGGTATTCTTATGTTATTTGACCACTGCTTTTACAGTAAACTGCTTCATTTCGTCTCAGGTATACACATACTTATATATGCACATAACATATATAAATATACGTATATGTATAGGTATACATATACCTGTATAATCTTTGTATTTTTTCCTTTTTTCCTTTTTTCCGAACTTCTAATTTAAAAAAAATTCATAATCATTAACAAAAATTTCTATCATGTTCACAGCAAAAAGTGTGTATACTGGCCAACCAATAATCGATGAATCAAAAACAACTACCATATGATCGAGCTTAAGAACCGCTGCCCCTTATTTCAAAAAAAAGGAACTCCAGGTAAATACGATGCTCCAGTCTTACGGTTTGCCGCAAATCTTCTACACAATGATTATAGCAGAAGATAAATAAAATCATCTTAAAGAAATTCTATTATCAACTGATAACAGAAACCCATTATCAACAAACCGTCCACTACATGTCTACTTATTCTATCACTATAAGCTTACTAATATATGTAAAAAGTTATGAAAAAATACAAAACTTATACAATGGGGTAAACTTAAAAATTATTTCGAGAGAGACAAATTCCAGAATAGAGGTACTATACATACTCACAGCTTCACTTATACGAGTATTAAGATACCTGAATTAATTGAAAGAAATACAATATGGGCCGACTTACCAGACCAAACTCAGGAACCAGAGCTATATCATTTAGTTACAACATATCAGATTCACAGGTTAACATGATTTATTTTTTTCTTGAACTTCTAACTCGATTTCGTATACATATATATTTTCATAATTTGATTTAAGTAGATAAAATAAATAAAAATAAATAAGAAGAAAAAATTTAAATAAATAAATTAAAATAACAAAGAATATAAAAAATAAAAAATAAAATAAATAAATAATTTTTTATTTAATATCTTTATTTCACATTTATAATATCAATATAGATGCCACCCAGATAAGTGTGGTGGTTCCGTCTTCGAAGAAATGCTGTGCAGGAAAGGATTTCCCCAACCTTTATCAAATACAATACATAGAGATAATCGCTTACTCAAATACGTATATAAAAAAACAAAAGAAGAAGACTGATGGATAGTACCTTACCATCCAGAAACCTTGATGATATGGCAGGGCCATATCAATTTCCAATACGTTACTACTACAGAATTCGCAAAGTATGTAACGAAATACGTAACAAAACCTGAGCCTTCAGAAACCTTCAGCATTGATGACCGTGACAGCTATAGAACTCACATACAAGCAAGAAGACTAGGGGCAATGGAATTAATGATCCTACTTCTTCAATATCCAATAACATGATCAACGGTCTCTGTTCAATACTTACCCTCTGCTCCCTCAAATCTACACACCAGAGCAGTAAAACCTATATATCTACAACTAAGAGCCCTTGAAAACGACGACGACGATGATGAAGAGAAACCCTACTGGGACGATGCGATAGATAAATACTTTAGCCGCCCGAAAACAAATGAGTTCAAGATCATGACTTACTCTGAATACTTTCGAGACAAAAATCTAAAAATTATACCACCATCACAATCCATAAGACGATCCTGTACAAGAGACCAAAACAATCGTTACGTAATTAAAAGAAAAAAGCCCCTTCTTCTAAGATTCGTAAACTACAAAGTAGAAGATGGTAAACTTTAAATTTTAACTCGCAATGTCAAATATTATCCCTTAAACTGTAGGCTTTTCTAGGCAAATTTGCCTGGAAAATTATCATAAATATTGTTATGATTTACTTTTTTTAAATTTTAATATATTTAAATAAAATTTTTTTTGATAATA
>CAJVPZ010004331.1:0-10068 GCA_910592135.1 Racocetra fulgida | reverse complement strand
TTATTTATTCATTGTATTCCTTCTAATTTTCTAATAATTCATTCGCAACAACTTATTTAATGAGGTTTACATAGTGGAAATATTACTGTAAACTTGGACTCTCAATAAAACTAATACCAATTAAAATTGGTTGATGGAAAATTTATACATTTAAAAATATAATTGATAAAATTAAAGTGATCAAATATATTTATTTTTTTTATAAATTCGAAATTATATAGCATCGCTTTTTTTAAAAAAAACTTTCTTTGCTGACAATTAAAATTAATCAGAAGCAATATTTTCATTTACAGCAAAATTTTATCTCAGACTTCGATGTTTTAAAAAAAGGTTTAAAACAATAAAAAATGTTTAAAAAACTGTTTAAAACGTTTTTTTACCATCCCTAACCTCAGGTGCTGATCATTTGGCCGGCATTAACTGATCGACATTAATTGGCCTAAACTACAACCTACTTACCCAAACTCTGATCCTAATTTAGGCCGATCGACACTTTGACAAGAATTAATCTAAGACATAACATAAATATCCCCATTCCTATCTCAGCAAATAAGCTTTAGATATGGCAAAATATCTTGAATATAGGAATATAATCTGTGCGCATTGTAGATCCCGTCACTGCCAATTTTCTAATCTACCTGCATTGAAGTTATTTCATATATTGTGGGCTTACTATAATTTAATTTAATTTACATTTCATGATTTTAAAATGAATCGGCTCAATAAACTACTGTATTAGATAAATTAACAAATTAACCTTTAAAATTCAAATTTATTTTCCTTAGAACTAGCTAGATAGTTCACATGCTATTACCATCATCGACTTTTTTCAAACCAGATTACTGAATATACAGAGTCAAATTCTCCTAGATAATTTATTTAATGGAATCCAACTAATTACGTTATCATATTCAAAGGTTATAAAATTAATATTTTCATTCCTACTTGTTAATCCTTGAACAGTTATGTCGGAGGCATGTCAAGCATCATGTTACAAAATGTGTTGTCCTTATTACAATGTGTATATTTGCTGTCCTTTATCAATCCAAAACCAAATTTCATATTGAGTTTGGGATTGGGTTTGGATATCATGAGTTTAGTCTCAGTTCGGGTTTGAAAATTGTAAATTGTTTGGCACAACTTTATATATATGTTTTATTTAGGTTGATACTTATATCTGGGGTCACAAAGGTGTCAACTCGGGTTACAACAGCATAGCGGGCTTGCGTTCTGATTGGCTAGAAGATCGTAATGTTATACTGTTAGAACAGCCCCCTAGTCAACTTTAAACCAATTGCACACCATGAAAACGAATTGTAGAAAGTTGTGACTAATAAAATCTTAAAGTATATGTCTCGTTTTATAAACTGTAAAAGTAATTCGGAAGTCAGATGAGAGGCATGTTTAAACGTTTGTGTTTAGCCTATAGGTTCAATAAATCAATTAAACTCAGCAATTTATACTCTTTGTAATCCCAACTAATAAAGAATCTTGTCTATAATATAGGTTAATAATATGAAGTTGTGGGTTAAAATGTTTATAGATTTCGTGGGGAGAGTTAAAGGAATTAAAGCGAAGTAGCAGTATTGTAACCATATAACGATTATTAAATATATTAAAGACCAGTCTGATATTAAAGAAGCATTAAAAGTTAGTTATGATTTTTTTTTTTATAAGTTATTAGCATTCTAGAATAGATTTAAACACTTATTTTTGTATTTATCGTTTTTGTTTCGGGGGTTTAGATTCATAGTATAATATACAGGATCCTTTTTTAATAAAATTTTGGTTTGTCAGAATTTTGCCTGCGACAAGATTATAGTTTTAGGTTTAAAGTCATCGAGATTTCATGGTAAAAACTTCTTTCAGTATTAATTTAATCACAGCTATAATTATTTTTAGGTGAATTTACAGATAAGGGCCAAAAACGAAATAATTACAAATAAGGACCCAAAATAAAAATAACTACAGATAAAGATCCGATATTTGAAAATTATTACAAATAAAGGCTCAAATATACCGTCAAAACTAGCTGATTTAAACGTAACGATATCATCTTATTTTGTGATTAAATAGGTTATTCAAAAAAAAAAAAAAATCCGACCAACCAGATTTTGAAATCCATTTAATGCAAAACAAAAAATTAACTTTGTGTGTGCCCTAATAGCCTTAATTCTCCAAGCTATCATGTATGATGTTTCGGCCTCCACTTCAGAACGAACACGATTTATAATGTCACGAGATCGAAATACTACTAATGACGCAGTAAACTTTACAAAGTATGATCCACGTGTTTTGAATGCTTCCATAAGTTGGATCAGTCTTACTATATGAATGTAGCCATCTTTGTGCTTGTTAGCTGAAATAGTAAAAGAGCATGAAGTGGCTTTATTTGCAATACAAATAGCAAACAGTTTATTTTAATTTCTATTCGAATTACTCATTGATTATTATTACATTTCTTATGCGTTAACAATCATATTCAAATCATCGAAACGGGACTTAAATCATAGGTTCTTAAACGTATAATTATTTTGGGCCCTTATTTGTAATAATTTTCAAATATCAGGCCTCTATCTGTAATTATTTCATTTGGAACCCTTATTTGTAATTATTTTTACCTTTGGGCCCTTATCTGTAAATTCCCAATACTTATTCTATATTATCGTTTTAACTATTTAAAGTAATATTAATATTTAAACAATATATATTTTTTATTTCCATATATTTAATAAATTATTTTATAGCAGAAATATATGAATAGTAAAGATGCTATATAAATGTTTGTTGTACATTAATATTTGTCGAACTTATAAAGTTTAATCATTTTTGAACAAGAAAGCATGTTTAAATAATCTATTTGTTTGCTTAAGAATTTTATGATAGAAGGACTTTAGAATCTCTAAATTCTAAAGCGACTGACGTATACGTGGATTTTTGCGTTATATTATAGCACATACTAATCTTGCAAATATGTTAGATCGATGTTTCAATACATTATAATAAAATCTTAAATGCTAAACGATTTGTTATTTGGTTCCATTTAACAATATCAATTTTTTACAATTCGGATAACTTTAGAGTTTAAGCATAAATTATTTAATTAAACTTTATTAAACAACTTTATTAACTTTATTAAACAATTTTATTAACTTTATTAAACAATTTTATTAAACAACTTAAACAATTTTATTATTACATATTTTTTTTAGATAAATTAAATATAACTAAAAACTGTAAGATACTTAGTTTCGGAGATTATCTCTCCTACTCGTCCCAACCACCACGTAGAGGTGTATCTTATCGGTTGGGAAGGTAATCAGGGGGGGTGGTACTCAACGTTAAAGTATAACAAAAACATCAAATCGAACCTAAAAAAAAAAAAAAAAAAACAATAGAGGCGTCGATAGCACCCCCGAATCATACCCCAACCTTTTTCTTTTGCCTCTCCCGTGCAAAAGCCGGTTGTTCTTCCTAGAAGAACTTCTTATATAATTCTTTCTACGAAGCTTTTCACTATAGAACTCTCATATCCTCTTCTTCACGAGTTTTTACCCAAAAGATGGAGATAACCGTTTCCTCATGCAGAATCAGTAGCCTTCCTGGGGGGAGAAAAAACCCGGATATCATAAAGGAATACAAGACGAACTAAGCGCGAAAATAAACCGTGAAACATACGCACCCAATCGCTAAGATAAATTTTGGACGTTGTTGACCTTCTTGATCTTTTCCCGTTGTTTGTGCTGTTATTGTTGTTGTAGTGGTTCTCCCGTTGTTTGTGATGTTATTGTTGTTGTAGTGGTTCTCCCGTTGTTTGTGCTGTTATTGTTGTTATAGTGGGATCTTCTTGATCTCCCGTTGTTTCTCTCGTTGTTATTGTTATTGTAGTGAGACCTTCTTGTTGTTGACCTTGAACTTCTCCTGTTGTTTGTGCTGCTATTGTTGTTGTAGTGGTGTTCCCGTTTCCATTAGTTGTTGTGGTGGTGTTCCCGTTTCCATTAGTTTTGATTATGATAAACGTTCAATTTATATTGTTTTGATTATTACGTTACACACTGATCATCATCAACCAATCAAACTGTATAATGTAAATCATATGATATTTATTTACTACGTTATATCCTGTATATCTAGAAAGATTAGAAAAATCGGCAGGAGGCAAAGAAGTTTTTTTAGATTTTATACATACAGTTACTACATATATAAAAATTTTAAAATACCAAACTTTTACATAAAAACACCATTTCGGTACTGTTCCCGATGGGACAGGAAAAAAAATCGATTTACATACCGTTCTTGATAGGATTCTAAAAAGGCCTTATAATACTAATCTATAATAAAGTTAGGATTAGGGTTCGCATTTAGGCATTTACTAGTTTGCACGTGACATTGTTTGATTTGATTTCTTAGGTGAAATTGCATTCTGATTGGCCAGAATCAGAAACTTGGCATTCAAACAAATTTTTTTTTTAGCTCCATCAAATAATTTTGCACCAGATAGACCACTCAAAAATTTTTTTGTTTCTCATAACTCGACCAGGTCATGAGGTATGTAAGATAAAATTTAAATTTTATAACGATAAAGTACAGTATATTTTAACGGATTTTTATAGTTCGATGTTTCCAAAGTAATTTTTTTGTTAAGTATTTCGCTCTCTGAATCTCCCCGATAAATTGACTAAAGTTTGATGATCACCCTAAGGTGACGTGAACATATAAATGTAAAATCTTAAAAAATCAATATTGTTGAAGGTTATTTTATTATAATGCATTGGGAAATCAGTCTGACATATTTGTAAGATTATTAGTATGCGCGGATCAAACTTCTTAGCTTTAGAATTTAGATATACTAAAACATCTTCTGAAAAGGGTTTTATCATAAAATTCTCAAGCGAATGAATAAATCAAAAATGATTAAATTTCATAAATTTGACAATTGTTATTATAACAAATATTATATAGCATTATTACTATATTTTAACCATTCATAGATTCCTATTATAAAATATATCAAATACAATTATATTAAAAAGTTACATTATTTTTTGAACGGTTAAAAATGATGATATAGAATGAGAATCACTTTAAATTCATTTAACATTTGTAAAAAGTTGATTATCGTCGACTTCACACCTTTTGCCTACCACCAAACAACTAAAATGTTTTGTGCTGGTTATGGCAGATTAAATTTAGATTACATTAGGTTCAAATTGATCTAAACTTGCACGACCTATTATACGAGAAAGTCAAAACGCGACAAAATCGCATGTTTTTCTAGTAAGAGAAAGGGGAAATCAGGGAAAAGGCAATTAAATGATCCGAATTAAAGGTTCACCACGAGGAAGTATCGGAAAGGATATGAATTTATAAACGTCGCAGTTGATGCTGAAATTTAGCAGGGTCAGTTTCAATATAGCTAGTATAAGCAGAAAACATAATAATAATAACAATAAGACTCTGAAATGAAGTATCTGACCAACGAACCGGAATTTTTGCTCTTTGTAGCACGAAAAGTATCAGCACATACTAAACATATTTTCCAACTTTTGCGGTAATAATGGTATGCCAACTATTCAAAATAAGAAAAGTTGAACTATAAATGATAAAATTACAAATTGTAAACCAACAAACGCTATAACATTACTTGCACCTTATATGGTTTGCTACCAGATTCATTAAGTCTACAAAGCTAATTCAAGGAAGCCTAACAAAATATCGACAAGAAATAAAATACATTGAAATTTGTATCAAAAATTCGTAAGTAATTTAAATCAACGTACCTTCTGTATAACTCTCTTCTACTAATTCTAGCAACAAGTTTTTAAATGTTCCAATCAATCGAATATCAACTTTGTAAAAGAATTATTACTTTGATCAATATAATTGAAATTTTCGATTATCTGCAGTCCCGTGATGATAAAATTTTAAACTTTCAACTTTTATGGTAGTACCTTCCAATTTTGAATCGTATCGCGATCGATGCCGATATACAGTATATAAATCTATAAATTACATTATTACTAATTTTCTGTCCTATCGTTATTGATTAAATTCTTTAACACATACCATTATGTATGCTTTAAGACCCTCTTTGAGAACGATCTCACGAACCATTACAACACGTATTTTTCGTCCTACATTATTCGCAACAAGAACTTTTAGTTATGCTAAACCACTTTATCAACAAGAGGATCATCAAAAACTTTTAGAGTATCAAAGGAAAAAAAGTTTATTGAAAAAAAAATTCGCTGACGAGTTTGCTGCTAAAATTACTGTAAACTTTACGTTCCATTTATCATTTTCACGTGTTTACGAGAAATGATAATTAATGATATCTTGTTTACATTAATTAAATATATAGCGTCCGGCACCATTTTGGGAAGCAAACGCTGTTGTTGAAGACGAAATTAAAACTATGTCGCTTAATGACTTTGAAGATAAATTCTTGATAATGCTATTTTATCCATTTGATTTTACATTCGGTAAGTTAAGTGTTTCTATTAATGTTATATTCTGACTTATTATTTGAAAATAACAAGGCTAAAATATATATATTTATTAATTAATTTTAGTATGCCCAACCGAATTGAACGCTTTTTCGTGAGTTTAACATTAATTCTATCATAAGTTAGACCAATTAACTGTTTAATGTTTTTTTTTTTTTTTTGGTTTAATTTGACATGATTAGTGATCGTATTCAAGAATTCAAAGATCTTGGAGCCGAAGTAGTTGCAATTTCTTGCGATTCACAATTTTCTCACCTTGCTTGGAGGTTTGTGTTTATTTTAACACGTCTTATTTATTGACTTGTATAATAAATTTCAAAATTATTTTCAGCAAAATGCCACGAAACCAAGGTGGCATTGGCGGTATCAAGTATGTTATATATAATTATATTTATAATTCTTTTTATGACATTCTTTGTTAAAATGAGTTTAATTTTTTTAATTAAAGGATTCCTCTGAGTAAGTTGATCACGTGATCATCGCTTGATATTGATATTGGTAGTTGTTAACTTTCATGAATGGAAATATTAAGTTGCCGACTATTCGAAGAAAATAAGTGAAGATTATGGTGTCTTGTATGAAGAGAAGGGGATTCCTTTCAGGTATATCGATTTTTCTGTTTTGATTTTGCTTATCTTTTATACTTGACTCCGTACGTTAAATCGTGTAATGCGTAGAGGAACTGTTATAATCGATGACAAGGTAACAAAAGTTGCAACTTTAATTGCTAGATGTATTATTCGTTTAATAACCACGTTATATTATAGGGGACTGTCCGCGTAATTCATATTAATGATACCGAAATTGGTAAGGGACAAAAATGAAGTTAAAAGGTTTACATATATTCAAATCACTTATTTAACAAATTTAATCAATTTATTAGGCCGTTCAGTGGATGAGATTCTTCGCTTAGTGCAAGCTATTCAATTTGCGAATGATTACGGTGAAGTTTGTCCAGGTACTTGATATTAATTGCTGCAGCTGTTGTGGAACGTGAAGTTCACTTAATAACATTGTTTATTTGTTCATAAGCAAACTGGAAAAAAGGTAGTGCGACCATCGTACCAGATCCAAAGAAATCATTGGCATATTTCTCCAAATTAAAAAACGAGTAGATTTGTGAATTAAATATGCAAACAATATAGTGATAGAAATTATGTAAAAAAGGTAGACGTTGGCAATAAATCAACCTTCTTTTTTTTGTCTTTTATTTCGATTTCTTTTCAAAGTAATCGTTAATTCTGCGATTATTCTGCCATTTTTTCTCAACCATCTTACATAAACGTTTGAAATCCAGATCAGTAGGTTCAAAATTTACATCCCACATATCTTGTAATATATTAGTAGCACTCTCTAAGTCATTATTATTAATATATCCATTTAATAAGGTTTTATAAGTACTTTGATTTGGATAAACCTTTAAATGTTTCATTTCATGATAGCAATTTTTTGCTTGTAAAAAATTACCGGCTCTTATATAACCTCCAATTAAAATATTATAAAATGCAATTGTTGGTCTGATTTCATCTCTTTTAACATTTTGGTGTATTTGATTAACATTTTGTAAATTATTCAGCTTAAAAAATACATTTAGCATACAACCATAAACCTGTATATTTGGTTGAATGTTCGCTGATAGCATTTCTTCGTATGCTAATTTTGCAGCCGCATAGTCACCTGTGAGCATTAGACCACTAATCAAAGCTCCATAAGTGGCTACATTAGGTTTAATTCCGTAAGTAGCAAAACTACTAATGACTTTACCAACGCTTTTTATGTCTCCCTTTGCAAAATAACGTTCAATGAGGGTTGTCAATGTTACGACGTCAGGTGCAATCTTTTGTACTCTCATGTCATCTAAAATATCTGTAATTAACGCTTCGTATTTTTTGTAATATAATAAACCTCTAATAAGAATATTAAATGTCGATATACATGGTTGTACGTTCATTGCATGCATTTGCCGATATATAGATACTGCTTCATCAACTCTATTGTTCCATAATAAACCATTAATTATTCTATTGAATACTATTTCAGTCATTGGAATGTTGTCTTGCTGCATTTGTTCAAATATTCTTAGAGCTTTTTGATAATCTTTTGCTCGAAAATACGCATCTATCATTGCACAATAAGCGATAGAATCAGGTTTTATATTTTCACGTTTCATTTGTTCCCATATAACTTCAGCATCATGGTACTTTTTTTTTCGTGCGAAGCCGTTAATCATGGTGCTATAGATTATCGAAGTTGGTTTATGACCTTTTTTCTTCATATCATCCCATACTTGAACAGAATAAGCATATTTATCATGCGCTAAGAAACCAGACAGGAATGCATTATATGTGTGCTCATTTGGATCTATTCCTCCGCAGATGATGTTATTATAAAGTAGGTGAGCTTGTTGAATTTTTCCAGCGTCAAATAATCTGGCCACGTGAACACTGAATTGTGGAGAATTTGGATTAACGCGTTCTACGAAATATTTTTGTAATATTGTACGTGCAGATTCCATTTCTTCCGGCTTTTTAAGATAGCGAAATGAAATTTTCATGAATTCGCTAATTTGAAAATTACCTAAGCGTGATTTATTTAACAATGTTTTTGCACCTTCTAAATCATTAACTTTAATATATGCAGTAAATACATATATCACTATTATTGGATGAATATTTATTCCTTGGCCTATCAAATCTTGATATATTCTAAAGATTTCTTGATAATTGCAAGTTATTAAATAATTTTGGATGGAAGTTTGATATTTAGTCACGAGCTCAGAATGTTTTTCTGACTGTAAAACTTTTTCGTTAATAGTTTCGGAACTATAGTCGTTAGGTGAAACCATTTTATGTAAATGGCGAAAGACTAAATTTAAACTCGGTGAAAGACGAAATACGAAACGCCGACGAAAGACGAAACCCCTGGTGAAATGTGAAACACCTGAAGAAAAATGAAAACTCTGACGAAATGCGAGACTTCTGACGAAAGGTGAAACTTCTGGAGAAAGATGAAGCCTCTGAAACTTTAATAAAAGACTAAATCCTGAGAAAGACCGAGATACATGGGTGAATGAAACCATTTTTCCGTATAGTGGTCGTTAACCACTATAGCATTGGATAAAGAATATACTGGTAATCAAAAATTTTTTTTTTCACCAATGCATATGATCGATCGATTTTGATATCACGTGCTAAACCGATAAGAAATTTAGATCAAGTTGATTCTTGAAAAACCCAACTATAGCTGCAACTAGTTAGGGTGCTAACATTTGTTATTTTTTTTTAGAGAGGTAGTAATTAATAGTGTTTTAACAAATATTTTTAGCAATAATTGCATAGCATGGGGGTCTGATCATGACAATCACAAAAGGGGAAATATACCGACACGGTGACTTCGAAACTATGAACGAAGATACATCAAAGCAAATTTGATGAATTTTTTTTTTAGAATTTTAGCATTTATCGCCGGTGGCGATACCACCACCTCCTATTTCTTTTATCAAATTTAGAGATAGGGAGCAATTTTAGACCAAGGTTAGGGTTAGGTATAAGGGTCCAAATCT
>CAJVPZ010004330.1:0-10069 GCA_910592135.1 Racocetra fulgida | reverse complement strand
TTGAATCTAACTGATTACTCTACCCTTAAACTGATATTTATTTACACTGATTTTATTATCAATATGCAATATATCTATTAGTAATTATCTAAGTATACAATATTAGTAAATAAGAAAAATAATGATTTAGATTTTTTTCATTGAAGTTTATATTACGGTGCAAATCATCTAATCACATCAAAAATGTATTAAATGTTGCACTACTAAGTAAATCATTAATTAAAGAAATAATATTGATGATTATAATACACAATTCCAGAATAAATGATACTATATACGTGGTAGTTTCTAGAATACGTATTATCCAGTTTCATGTTATTATACTCAGACTAAAGATGTTCTCAAGCACCTTACTTAATGAAATAACAGTTTTTATTGGTTTAAAAGATTGCTGTATTTATTACGCTCATATTAATATATCAATTATTTGTTTTAAAGCTTAAACATTAAAAATCTTTTTAAACCGGTTATATAGAAATTTGGTGAAAATTAAATTTTCATTATGTTTGATACATATATAAGTAATGCTTGAACGACCTTTGGCTATTTTCAGCACCTACCTCAATGAATTTGCCGAATGATTTGATTGGCCGAAAAAATTGATCGTAGTTATCATTTGGTTAAAAAAACCTGGAGTTGCGATCACCAATTTTTTTTCATAAAGCTGTGCTGATTGGATAAAATTTATCATTGACAGAGTAATCAAAGAGATTGCTCAAGCTCAAATACATTACGTATCATTTTATTATTTCTTTTTTTTTTGTAACATGGATCTTAACAAGACGTCATTGCTATGTACCAAAAATTATTTTACTCTTATAACAAATAAAAGACATTTAATATTCAAAGAATAAAAAATTTATTTTGTTATATGTTGTATATATTTTATTAAAATAACATTTATGCTTCACTATGTTTTGATATCACTTCGTTTAATATTAACAAATCTGTATAAAGTTGCGTTATCGAATATGGTTGTTGCCGTAATGACTTGTAGCCAAATATGGCAGCTGTTGCAATGATAAGTTATTTGTGAAGTTGTTAAAAGGATAGTTAAAGGCAAATTTCAAACACCAAAGTCTTGAATGCTAAATTTTTAGGTAACTGAGTAATCGCCTTTTTGGAGCTATAATGGAAATCAGAGAAAGAGATAGCTCAAGTACCGATTGCAATCTTTATTTCAATTGATCGTAGTGTTTGAGTGTCACCTCAATTACTAGCTAATTACATTGAGGGAGGCACTTGAGAACAGCCTTTATCAATTGTAAATTTGAAGAAAAGGAATTCTCAAGCACCTCACTCAATAGATCGGAAGTCAATTTTTAATTAGTTGAAATTGAATAAATTAAACAAGTAAGTTACCATTTTGATGAACAAAGCAGAGTCAAAATTGCATTACCACTTGAATTGCTACCACTTCAGCAAATTTCAGGTACCTCTCAAATGCTTGTTTTTCTTTATCTACATCTTCTTACAAAACTTGTTCTTGAGAATCACCACTTTCAAATATTACTTGAATGCCTTTTTTCTTCTTGGCTGCATCCACACCTTTGTCTTAGCCAAATCCAGGATTACATTATCGAGAATTACTACCTTCGCCAGATTCAAACACAGCTTAAGCACTCAACAACAGAAAAACAAGCATGTTGGTACAAAAAAAAATAAATAAATAAAAAAAACAATAATACTTATCTGGTATCTCGTCCAATTTGGTATCATTTCTACTTTCATCATTAATGCTATAATTAGGGTTAGAGTAAGTGCTAGTATTGTCCTTTTTTCATATTGGTTGGTAGAAAAAGCAACTTCAGTTGCAAAGTGCATCTGCTAATGCTTTTCTATTGCCTGATCCAAGTTCATTGAGGTATTTTTGCAGAATGCATCTGCTAATGCTTTTCCTCTTTCTAGCCCAAGTTTAATATTCTGAAAATTCAAGCTTTCAGAGTATTGTTCTGAAAAGTGCCTTTGCTATTATGTTTTATCTTCTGATCCGAGTTTATTCTCATTAAGATCCAAAGAAGTTGGCAAGATGTTCTTGCAAAGCTTTTCTATCATCCAATTCAAGTTTATTGTCTTCAAGATTTCAAAAAGTCAGCAAGATATTCTTGTGAAGTGCATTCATTAATATTTTTTTCTTCCAATCTAAGATTATTTTATTTCGTTCCAAAATTATTTAATAATAAAAAATTAAAAAATAAAAATAATTAATTGATATATTACATACGTTATATATTCAAATTTTTTTTTTGTTTATATAAAAAAAACTATATATACCACTTCTTCAATTTGTATATACTGTAAAAGTTTATATACAAGATCCTTCAAAATAGTAGACCCACCATGAGTTAGACCCAGTGCGAACCACAGAATCTTTATTAATTAAATGCAGTTTTTTTCAAATAGTTAGAATACCTATTAAAAATATATAGTGTGTATACACTTTGAATTTTTTCTTTTCATGATATAACCTTTAGGCGAGTACTACGTAGACCTCAGGTCTACTAAAGGGTTTAAAAATTGGTAGAATGAAACAAACCCAGGTCTTGTACATAAATTTTATGGTAATTTAACCTGATGTGTAAACTTTTCTGCATAATTAAATGTTTCATTGCTTCAATGGAGTTCACAAATGAAGCACTAATGAATGGTATCCATTGGTTCTATTCAGAGCTCTATTGGCCCCATTTGCAGACTCCATTGAAGCCAGTACTGCTGTTATAATCTTGTCATAGTCCAATATTGGCATACAGAGTTGGCCAATCCACTGGCATAATGGACAATATCCATTGATATTTTTTTCAAGCCCATCATACGTAGTTCATTCTGCCTCAATAGTATACTGTATTTTCACATAATAACGCCAATAAGCATTATTTCAAAACTCATATAACTCAAAATAACATACATGGCTTCAAAATTATGCTTATACACATTCTTAAATAATGCATATGTTTGGACCAGTGTACATGAGCCAATTGTAAATATCTTTTTATATTGAACAATCAGTCTTTAACTCAAAACATCGCACATGCACGTACTTGAAATACTTAAAATAATGCGCAGGTGGGCGTTATTATATAAAGACATAGTAGTATACACCTGAAACTGGCTTTTGGGCAGGTTTGTTCTAATAAGTAAGATTGATTGATTCTCTAGACAATACATATCAATGATACTTTATAAATACATGCGTAAGAAGACTTGATCAGATTATATGTATTTTCTTTAACTTGTTTAATACTTATACATACCTCAACAAACTTGTAAATTAAATACGTACCAAAAAAAAAATAAAAAAAAATAAAAATGCCAAAGGCAAATAAACATACAAGACAATCTCAACAAACTGCTGCCATGAATTAAAAAAATAAATCGTCTGTTAAATCGACCAATATCGCTTCCAACAAAAGTTATGAACCTATAGCACTTAATCCCATCAACAAAAATTAGCCTACAGTATCAAAACTTGCTTCTTCATCGAATAAGACCTTTGATGATAGTGTTAATGATGATAATTCTACATTATCATTACTTGATGTACAATTGAAAACAAAAACTGTCAATTTAAATCTCAATACAACAAGACAGTTTCTTCATCTTGTGAATTAAGAGTATACAAAGATGAAGGCAAGTGAACTTCTGGCTAAGAGTTTGGGTAAAGGCCCATGGCATGCTTGATATATTCATATCTGGGCAAATTAATGGAAGAATAACAAAGAATTAGTGAAGTCAAAACGTAGTCAACATATAAAAACAAAATCTTTAATATATAACATAAGTTTTTGATGTCAAATAACTCTGTATTTGGAGAAAAATAAATTTAATTATCTATTCCAAAATTTATGAGTTATGTTAGTCATATTATACCTGCTTTTGGAGTCATAAGTAAAACTATTAGCAGGCCAACTGCATGTAGATGGCTAAAATTGCTTGGATGAAGATACCAAACCCATACAAAAAAGATTTATTTTGATAGCTATGAACATGAAGATGTAGTAGAATACAGAAAAGATTTTTTGCAGAAAATGGCTAGGTTACGAAAACGAATAGCTAGATATAAAGGTGAAAAATTAAACCCTATCCTGCCAAACTTTCTTTCTGGTGAGGCTGAAATTGTTCCTGTTACCCAAGATGAGACCACTCTTTATGCAAATAATGGTGTAAAACAATATTGGAGTCAGAAGGGTGAATATGGCCTACGGAGAAAATCACAAGTAAGAATCAGAATTAACTAACATTTTTAGTCAGCTAATCAGCTGACTAAAATGTTTAACTATTAACTAAAATATTACATACTAATCAGTTATAATTCCTGATCACTATACCAATATCATGGATAATATCCTGATCTATATGTTCACTAATCGCCAATAGACCAGGATATTAGCAATAATAATATCTTGATCTGTTGGGAATTATCAGAAACTTTATTTCCGCTTATTCACATATGGTCAGGGTATTATTAATTAATTCTCCCATAATCTTGATATAGTGATTGGGAGATTATTATTCTAATATTTTAGTAAATTAGTTAAAAATATTTTTTTTGACTAATTTTTAATTCCTACATATCCTTAATCACAGGGCCCCAGTATTCACATTAGTGATTTTGTCTGTGAATCTATTGGGCATCTCAAACTTTCAGACTATGAAATTGCTATAAATGACTTACTTTCTAATTCTATGCATCTCAAATATACTGAAGCAAGTGTTGTCATCTATCCAGATATAAATTGTGATGGTTGGAGACATGTGATGATTTAGTTAATCAGGTAGCTTTATGTGCTATACCAATATTTGAATGAACACCCTCAACAAGATAGCACTATTTATGTTTGATAATAGTAGCAATCATAGTTCATTTGCTGAAGATCCCTTTTGGTCTCGCAAATGAGTATGAAAGATGATACAAAAAAACCACTTTTTCATGATGGTACAAAGCCTGATTGTTCCAGGCATATAATGACCTATATAGATAGTGCTAATGTAAATAGGCCTAAAGAATTAAATGAGTTCTTGAAGAAAGAGGTTTATAGATACCAGGCCTTATAAAAAAGTGTAATACATGTAAAAAAAATAAGCCTAATCCAAACAACCCAAACTGTTACGCTTCATATATTCTTTCAGCTCAACAGCTTAAAGATTATATATACGAGAGGTAAATAAGTTATTTTGTTTTAAAAAAAAAAAAATTTAAAACCATTACTTATATATATATAAATAATTTAGGTAATTGAAGATGCTGGCCATATGTGCATCTTTTACTCTAAGTTCTATTGTGAACTTAATTATATTGAGTCCATTTGGGCTGAGGTGAAATGTTATTCAAGACTTCACTATGATTATAGTTTTAAGGGCCTTAAAAAAACTGTTCCAAAGATATTAGATTCTGTTGGTTTATTACAAATTTGCCACTTTGCTCACTGTTCTGAATGCTTTATGAGTGCTTATAAACTTTGTCTTTCTGGAAAGGCTGCTGACTTTGCAGTAAAAAGTATATTCTCATTGTCAAATTCCAAAACAAGTTCTTGAAGAATTTGCTTATGATTAAGATATTTGTATAAATTAATAGATGTCGAAGTATATATGTATGAACTATATGTAAATAAAAGTTGTTAAAGTAATACTTTAAAGTGTATACATACTTCAATAAACTACGTACTCTCATGATTTTAAAAGCAAAAAAGAGGTTGGGTTAGATTTTACGCATAAAATAAAAATCATTCAAGCGATTACATATATATACTATGTATAAATTCTGAAATCTGATTTGTGCAGAACATCTGAACCACAAGATCTAATTTTGATGAAATTTTGACGCTAACTTAAGACCACAAAATTAAATTTTCTTTTTGCATTACCTGCCAACCCAACTTTTTAAAATTCAATTTTTTTTATAATAACAATGAATTTAATTCAAAAAAAAGCTACTTAATCAAAATATAAAGACATATAATAATTACTACATATGTAATTCAGAAAGTAGAGTACATATGTACTGTAAACTGCCATATAAAAGATCTGGGTCTCTTACATTTTACCAAAAAAAATTAATTATGTAGTAAAAAAAAGAAAATAATTAGTAAAAAATGATGGTAGGTCTGATATATATATATACATATAGAAGGATCTTGTATACAGCAGTTTATGATAGTATTGGAACATAACCAAGTCTCCAAATTTCAATATCATCTATCTTAGTATCATTTCAGTAACATTTTCAACTTCAGGCATTGTTCTGCATTTAATTTTTTGAGCCAGACTATGACTAGAGGATCTATTAGAACAAGAAAAAACAAGATTCATACGAATACTAACCAACACTCTATCATTTTTCTTTTTTCTTTTATTATTATTCATTTTATATATAATGATCTTATTACCATCATTATTGTTAAGTTTTGATACATAATAACTGGATGTCTTACACTCATTTATTTCAGCTCCAATTCCATTCTCATGGCAAAATCTAATCTAAAATTATATTATCTCTTCGAATTATCATCAACAGATTAAATACTATTTGAATGATTATGTAGCATCCACATTCACCAGACTTTTGATAAATTGAATGCACCATACTTGTTAGTTTCAACTCCTATATATTCTATTTGATGATATTCATCAACACTATAAATTCTACTTCAGCTTCAATCTGTCAACATAATCAATTTTGCGACTATAACCATTTTATGATAAGCTAAAGGCGAGTATATTATATATTAACGTTAAGATTATAATGTTTATGCTACCAAATCTAACTTGCACATATTTTCATATAGATAACTTGTTTATACAGCCGTGTAGACGTGATTTGAGGAAATTCATATGGACTAAATTTATAATAATGTCTAATACATACTAAGTTAAGATTACATACATACGTATAATTATGGAGGTAAATATGGAAGTGAGATTCATATATAGAACAGAATTACATACATATCAATTACAATAGATAAGCACTTCTATATAAAAGAAAATAAAATTCCAGGCTTTAAATTGTGTACTCAAATACAAACAAAAAGTTGTCAGGTTTTCAATTTAGGTTTTGTCTTTTGTCATTTGCGCAAAATGGCTTCACCTAACAACTACATATGGTGTGATTGTTTCAGTGCTGAATTAAGTCTTGTTATGCAACAGGAAATGTACATATTGAAATGCTTGTAACAAAAGGGAATACATATTTACTTGATACGTACGTATATATGTATGACCTGTAAAATACTTAATTATTTTTGAATTTTCTGAATTTTCTAAATTTCTTATTTTTTTTTTACAAAAAAAATGGCAAATACAGAAAAAGAAGTTGTCTGTATTGTAGTAGAGTATAATATCTATATTTTAGAAAGAATCCTTAAATAGGATGTAATAACGATATTGAGAAGTATGGATTTCAGATGAGCTGATGCTTTAACAGGGCAGATACGGAATTTGTACACACAGTGTGAGTTTTCTCATTAATTATTTGTCAAGTTGTATATCTGAAATTACGCTGCCACATCTGTGTAATGAAATCTGATAGAGAATTGAAAGCTTATCATGGCAAACTATTTTGATAGTTAAATGTTCTTCTCTATCAGTTATAGATGTTTCTATAGTTATTATAATTAGCTCTCTCTGCATTAAAGAGGCACTTTCTGTACATATTGGAAAGTGTTTTGCTGGGAAGTTGGTGAATAGGATATACTCTGATATTGAAGTGACATGCATTTTTGTTAGTTGATGATGATGACAAATATTCACTATTTATTATTTATTCTATAGTGGACCTGGTGACAGAGGTAAGGATATTTTATGCCGAATCACCAGGATCACTATTGTGATTCAATATAAAAACTACAGCTGTTGACATTCAATATGTAATTTAATTATATTTTCATACTACATACAAACAGTAAACCTCTTTAAGTGCATGTTCTACTTATAAGTACATAGCTTCCCCAGTATCACCATCAAAAATTTCATCTTGTGAAAAATTCTTTAAGTTCGTTTAGGCCACACAAAGTTAATTTTTTGTTTTGCATTATATGGATTTCAAAATTCCTGGTCGGTTAGTTAGATTTTTTTTTTTTAATCTACAGTGAATTAATGGGCTCATGTTCACATCTAAGGTGTAAAAGGTTATTTTCACTTTTTATAACATGGAATCAGAAAATTAGCTTGCAGTCAAATTTTTTTTTGTCAGTTCTATCAGATAAGGTCACTGTTGGGTAATATCTGATTAATTTTTTGAAAAATTTAAATGGTAAAAATAGAATAATTGGCACAATTGGAGCTTAAAAAAAAAAAATCAAAAATTTAAAAAAAATGGGTTGGTGGATAATGCAAAATGTAAAATTAACTTTGCATGGCCTTATATTTGGATTAGCACCTAAATTAGGGTTTGGGTTTAGATAATAAATAGTAAAATCACTCAAAGAAACCCTTTTGTCAGTGCACGAAAGGTATAGTAGTTTCTTAGGCAAATTCTTGAGAAATAGAACAAAAAAAAGACATTTGAAATTTCCTGATCATGGTATGTTACAATCTATAATCATATGGGGTGAGTTTTTGATTGTGATACTGGGGTAGCTATAAGTGTATACTCGATGTAAATTCTTTCTTGAAATGCATGATATAGTTTGCCCAACTCGTAAGAGCACCATAATTTTGCTCTCTATAAATGCATACTCATCTTGAGTGTATACTTACTTTCTTTTTACTATAGTCCTAAGTGGATACACTTATTGAGGTTTTTACTGTATTAGTAATAAAAATATCCTGATTTGTTGAGAATTAACAGAAACGAAGTTTCTACTTACTCACATATGGTCAGGATATTAATTCTCTTGTGATCTTGATATAGTGATCGGAGATTATAAATATAATATTAATAAATTAAAATCTTTATCAAATTTAAATTTTTTTAGGTAGAAAGATCATTTTCGCACATAAGACTGTTGTGTGAAGATATGCCTGTGAAACTAGACATACTACTATTGGCATTGTAGTAGGTTCTTTTATAATTGCATTTGCTCTTGTCGCAGTAGAGAAAATTGACCGCACTGAAGATTTGATCCTCTTGGCAGATAGAGACAACTTTTCTGACGTTATTGATCACTTTTTCCCATGAATTTTCTTCTAATGCCAAGTTTCTTGTACATATACCTCTCTTTACATATTTCTTTAATTCCAAATTCACCAAAGTGTGGTACATGGGTCACTTGAGCATTAACCTCTGCGTGGTGTGACCTGGATAACCAACTAACAGATGCTCATTTATCTTTTATACTCAGATATAATTTTAGTAACTGTGTATATTCACCACCTCAATTTTTTTTGATTAATATTATTATTACATATTATTTTTCTGTTTCTTTTTATATAATAAGAATTTAATTAATGTATATAGAATGAAAAAAGTATAAAAGCGATGCCTCTGAAATTAAGTATAACTCAATTGAGTTCTTAAAAAGATTTCTTCTTATCATAAAGACAATTGTAGTAAAACTGGTATTCATATTTTCTTGTTCTTGTGATCGTAACAAAATTTTGTATTATCAACCTTGAAGTAAGAGTAAGGGAGAGAAGTATCAGTTATTAATTCAAGCCTCCTTTTAGAACAAAATATAATTGATCAAACTTTGATCCAACATCATTGTTACCTCAAATTGAATACAAATCGATATGTATTCTTTAACCATATAATCTACGTGACAATCGTTAATAGAATCAAATATTGAACCCTGTTGAACCAAGACTTGAGAAAGGGTGTTATCTTTAGTTTCCAACTGAAGCATACAATTATTCAGTAAGAGTACAATTCAAGCTCATACTTATCTTAAACTTCAGTATCACCATAGCAAGACCTGGAAGAAACACGAAACCTAGGCCGTTCTCAAATGCTTCCCTTAATGTAATTAGCTAGTGATCGAGGTGACACTCAAATGCTATGATCAATTGAAATAAAGATTGCAATTGGTGCTTGAGCTATCTTTTTCTTCTATTTCTATTATCCCTTAAACTGTAGGCTTTTCCAGGCAAATTTGCCTGGAAAATTATCATAAATATTGTTATGATCTACTTT
>CAJVPZ010004329.1:0-10069 GCA_910592135.1 Racocetra fulgida | reverse complement strand
GTTAATTGGAAACATATAATTTTTTTAGTTGTTGCTTTTGTTTTGTAAATGTGTTACTAATGCTTTTCATTTTTTTTTAGGGTAAATTAGTCTTGCATCATTCTTTGAATATATTAGATTTGTATATTTTTTTCTTATTTTAATTTTGTTTCTATTTGTTTCTTTTATTTTTAATTTTTCTTTTTGTTGTTGTTTATTGCTTTTTTGATGCTATTATGTAATGCTTTAGTCATTGATATCATTTTTATGAATAATGATCCATTTTTGGTGTTGTTATTGTTTTGGTTGTTAATTTAAGTTAAAGTATTTTGAATTTTATTGCTTTTCTGTTAGTTAGGGTTAGGTGTTTAGATTTTCTTGCATTATTATAAATTTTGGTTAGAGGTTTTATTGGAGTAGATTTAGTAGTTACAATTATATAATGATATAATCATTATCACAAATTAAAATGAAATTGGATTAAAATGAAATTGAAGACCTCTCTTGCTCACTCTTAAAGCTTATAAAATCTACAAATACTTTTTTTTACTAACCTAATTCTAAACCCTACTCTAATACTAAAAAGAACCCCAATAAATAACTTCTAAAAAATTTTAAATTTTCTTTAAAAATAAAAAAATTTTGTTTTAATCTGGTTTCATTTTAATCTGTTACAATTATTGTATAATGCTACTGTACAAATATAATAAATTAATTATGTAATATATAATAAATTTTTTAATTGCTATAAATTGTGTAATAGCTTATTTATAAAGATTATATGCACTATAGTACAAATTGTATAACAGCTTATTTTATAATAATCATATGATTAGGGGTATACTGTAGTGCAGGTGTACTATTTTATAAAATTTTATTTTATTTTATATTTTTTAAATTTTAAAAAAAAGATGCTTAATTTTATAATATTATATGACTGTTGCTAACTTGCCCCTGTGGTGATGTTACTCAGGATACAATATCTCAAAAACCTACTAGCTAATATATGTCAGGAGTACTAAGCAAAAATGTTCAGGATCCTAAAAACCTAACTCTAACTAAAATTTGAACCTTTATATTTAGTCCTTATTTTTTTTTAAAACTGCACCCTAACTCTAAATTTTGATAAAAATTAAAGGTGGTGATATCACTACTAGTTAAAAATAGTTATAAACATATTATATTATAATTATTAATAAATTTTATATTTATACTTTAAATAATTTTGTTTTATAGATAAAATTTTATATATCAATTATTGACTTGAATATTTTCATAGACTAAACTTAACTAAATCAAAATTTAAGTTTAGGTTCAGTTTAAGTTCATAAATTTAAAGTTAAGTTTAGTTTAAATTCAGATTCAAAAATCTACAAAATTTAAAGTTTAATTCAGATTTAATTGAATCTGAATCTAAATTTAATTAAAGTAAATTGAACTTAAAAACACTATGATAAAGGAAAGCCTATACTTAACCTCACTTGATTCTAACTCTAATCTATAAAATCTTAATTCATAAAATATATATGTTCTACTAAATATTAATCTAATTAGTCAAAATAATATAGTAGGCTTTAAATTTAATTATATAATAGAATATTATATTATAAATTTATTTAAAATTAACAAGTAGTAAAATTTATTAACATAAGAATTTTTAGAGTTAGGGTACAGTTTTAGAGGTTTTTATATTATATAATATAAAGTAAATATAAGGTCTTAATTTAAGTTCTCATAAAGTTTTCAGAGGTCCTGAATATTTTACTTAACCTACTTGACTACTGTTTCATAGTGCAGTTTTCAAGATATAGCACTCTAGTAAATTTCACCTCTAGTAAGTGTTAAAATACTCCTTATATATTAGCAATTTAATGCTTAAAATTTTACTTAGTCCAATTATCGCACTCTTTCTGATGATCACTTGTACCAACCTAACACTGAAAGAAAGTTGAAGATTCAAGCCTAGAAGTTGACAACAACTTGAAGTTCTCTTGATATAAACTATTGTTAATAAAGTTTTTAAACATGATACACTAAGAAGTAGGTGTTTCAGACAGGTTGCAAAGAAGTCAAACCTTGTTTCTGTACTTATTAAATAGACTTCCTTTTGCATTTAGTGTTCAAATCAGAGGAGTCTCTGGAACAGCTAGTAGAAAAGAAAACTAAAGTTTGTTTAAAAATAGAAGACTATGAAGAACTTTTGAAACAACACTCCTTGGTTAAACAACTTGCAAAAACTCAATATTTTCTTGCTATCTTTTAGCTTCAAATTTTTGAGAATTTAGCTTACCCCTTTAAAAGATCGGCATTGTTTACTACTTCTATATTGAGAAATTAGATGATGACAAATTAGCATGTGTAATTAAATAAATAAAATGATAACAACAAAATCATATAGAGTTTTTAAAGACCTTATACTTTTGGATGAAGATATGAATTTAATGGAAAAAGTCAAGCAAAATATATTGAGATATACAACGTGTCTTGTATATAATTTTTAGCCTTTAGCACGAGTTATAGTGTATTTTGTTTTAGTTATATATTTTTGTCAAGACACTCATACTTAATAGTAAATCGTTACTCTGTATAATTAGAAGTTTTTGCCTGGTTAGCAGGTTTTTTTCTTTTTAGTGATAGTTTCTATTAGATTTTTATTTAAATTTTTACTCCTTAGTATTAGTACCTGTTTTCTTTGATATATTAGTTTTTATTATATACACTTTTTTTTCATTCTCTATTATTCCTTTTTTTTTCTTTATTTCTTCTCTATGAGAAAGTGTTATCAGTTTGGTGGTATTCTATTATAAGGCAGAAATTTTGATAGGGTAGTGCAACAACCAGCTAAGGAATCTAAAGAAATAAGTTTGAGTAAATTTTGGTTCTCTGGAGGAGGCCAATTGTTCATTAGACAGGTCGCATAATATAGCAGTTTAATGGTTCAACCTGGCTGCAAGTAGATGTTATAGCATCTGCAAAATAAAGCTGTGGATGAGTTTATCTTCTGATTGGAACATTTTATGTTTAGATTTCTTTGTGAGCTAATATAATAATAAAAGTCTGTTCTTATAATAAAATAAACAGGATTGCTAAAGGAAAAAATTTTGCTATAGTCCAAAAATTTATCAAAATAAATATTAAAAATTGTATTTTTTTTTTCAATTAAGGTCTCCTTTAGGACCAAGCTTTATTAATGTTTGTCATTGACCACATGGATCTATATTTTAGTATTTATATACCTACCAATTATTCTAAACTAGATACCTTTATACTAAAGTGCCATCTGCTATCCTTTTTATCTGAACTAGATTATCTTAGTTATCTATAGATCTCTATATGTGAGTATTGCAGATGCTCTCTAATCCTTTTATATCCTACACATTTTTAGACTAGACTTTTTCAAATACTTTTTGCAGCAGCCAAAACTACCACTAGCAGTCATAGCTAATTATTAAAATGCACAATTCCAGTATTTATACCCTTGCAAGGTTTATTTCAATCCTAATACTATGTTCAATGAGTTCTATTACCAATTTCTCCCTAACTACCAAATTAGTTAGCCTAGGTGGGTCATTGTACCTTAGCTTTAAGTGCCTTCTGGTTATACTTCCCTTGGTTTCTAATTCTATAGTATAGGACCTTTTCTTTCAGTATGACTTATGACTCTAGTAGCTAGATTGGTGAGTCCTTCTTGCTTCAGGGTTTTTCGTCCAGTTCTTCAGTCTCCAGTTCTGGTTTCCTGCAGTATCATCAAAGATCTTTACTATCTTCTTACTTGGATCTTTTAAACAAGCTTCTGTGACCTTTCTATGTACACAGATTTTATACTTGGCAAAAGGACTTATCTTGAGTTTGTATTATCTAATACTAATTTGTATTCCTCTGTATAATACAGATGCCCATAATTTCCTAAACAAATTGATGTGATCACATTACAAGTATCTAACCCATGTGACAGAAGCAGTTGCTATAACATAGATATATTTTCTGAATTTCGTCATAAATAGGATTCGAACTCTGAACCTGCTGCTTGGAGGTGTGACAACTTACCAACTATACCAAGTCACCACACTTTTAAAAATTGCATCTTTTATAATGTAAATATGTTAATTAGTAAATTTTAGATTTTACTATTATAATATTATCTAATTAAATTAATTAAAAACCTTATAAGGGTGTGGTGACTTAATAAAGTTGGTAAGTTGTTGCATATCTAAGCAACTTGTCAGCTAAGTAGAAGGTTTAAAACCCACTAGTGACGAATTTTGAAAATTCTATTTGTATAACAACTACTTACTATCTTTTGTCAATCAGTTAGAATAAGATCTCTGTAATTTTGGTGACATCAACTAGATTGGAAGATTATAGGGCATTTATGTTATATATGAGTTATACAAATAGAAGTTCAATGATTACATTAATCTGAGAAACTAGAAGAATGAATGTTTGCTTAGTAAAATCCAAATAGAAAGGTAGCACAGATCTTTGATAGTATAAAGAACTATTATTGAGGGAACTAGTAAATACTAAATGAACCAAAGTGTATAGCAAAGCATTCCACCAATCAGGCCACCAGAGTTAGAAGAAAAGGATCTGCTGAATCACAGAATAATAGAGAACTGGTAAACCTGCAGGCAAAAGTCTCCTTCAGGCCATCTGAATTGGGAGTTTGGGATGTTAAATGACAAGTATTTGAGTCGACACTCCACCCACCTGGCTACCAGAACTGAAGGAAAAAGATCTGCTTAACTGCAAAATACTAGGAACCAGTAAATCTGTGTGCGAAAGTTGCCTCTAGGTATCATGTTTGGTAGTTTAGTAATGTCAGATGTATTGGTAATAGTCTGTAAAGTAGATACTGGGGTTTGAGTAAACTCTACAAAGGCAAAAGTAAATAACAGTAGCAGTTTGGTTCACAAGTACTTGTCTTTATATTCGGCATATATTACCGAAGTCTAGATTAGCCAAATTGTAGATATGAAAAGCTCTAGCAACAATGCTTTGAAGATAAATTAGTTCTAAGGCTATAGTAAGCATCCAGAACTTCTTGACTAACAAATATAACAAAGATGTCCTGGTGATACAAGAGGGTTGCATTACAGAGATTAAAATAAATAATTTACTAGTTGGGTTATAGGTATAGCAAATTGTATAATTCTTATAGTATACTATTGCAGACTATTTAAATAGGCTGTCAAAAGTTGTATATATAGCTGGTTGTATATTCTAATATAATAGAGGTTCTATTATAAGCCTCCCGCTTAGTATATTTGAATAAAAAACTTTATGCCAAAGAGGCTAGTTAAAAAAAAAATAAAAAATAAAAATTTTATATATAAATAGTTATTATTAGTGAAGCTATTAATAAAGATTTTATTTTTTACTAAATTTTTAAATAATCATTATATTCTATTTCATTATTACTATCTTTATAATTATTTAATACAATATATAGTTTATGTTATTAAACAATACCACTCTATATATATATATATATATATATATTTTAAATACTATAGTTGAAACTTTATTTAATAAAATAGAAAAGAATTCTATATTTAAAGATTTCAAACTACATTTGTGCTAATAAAAAGGCATCCAATGTGACATTATACTCACTAATTTTCTATAAAGTGCTTATTAATTATTATATAACTAATTAGCTAGAGTAGGTTGAAGGAAATCTAAGGTATATATTATAGCATTTAAGAAATACAATTAGTTAAAGAAAAGCCTTGTAAAAACTATTTCTCTATAAAAGAAGAATAATCTATTTGAGATATATTTAATGAAGAAGTATTTGGTGTGAAGGAAATATTTGGTAAAATATATTTAATTTGTTTAGTTTTGAAGGTAATATTTTGGGCTTGTTCCTATTGATGTTGAGAAATGTTTTGTATAGTCCATATTTCTGTGTAAAACCAGTTTAAAAGGTTGTTAGATAGAGTAGTTAAAAATTGTTTAGTTTGTTTTGCTGTATGTGATTTAATATTTTCATAAATCATTAAAGGGTAAATACTAATAGTATAGTATAAAAAGAGGTTATAAAGTATGTTTAAGTTATTAAGTATAAATCACAAAAGAATATTGAGAATTGTAGGTGAGGATATAGTTGTTATCTTTAGGGAAGAGAGTGTATTAGTGATTATATTTGTTAATGAATATTAAAAATTTATATTATTATTAGGACAAAAAAGTAAATGTAAAGTATTTTCTAAATTAGAACAGCAGGTGCAGTTAGGTGTAATATACAAGTAGGAGTAACAGATATTAAGATTTTCTATAATAGAAAGATTGTTGGTTAGAATTTTAATTCTTAAGGAATATTTTAAGAGATTATATTCTAGAGAGTTTAACATATTAAAACATAATTTTCAGTTAATTTCAGATATATCTTTAAATATTTTAAGTGAAGACTATAAATAAAGTTCTTGTAAAGTATATATATTTTTAATAAAAGTTCGTATTTTAAAGAGAATTAGATGGTTGTTTTATAAAAAGTGAGTTGGTAGATTTGTGTAGTTTTGAGAGATTATTAATAGTTTTGTTAGCTCCTCACTTGGATCTTGGATTCACTATTAAAAAGATACAAATACAACTATTAATATAAAAAAGTATTTGAATAGTAATTGAAATCTATTGAAGTTGGCAATTTGAGTGAGCAGTATAGTATAAAAGTTATTTAAATGGTGTTTAAAGTTATTTAAACTGTTAATTTGTAGTTTAATATTGGATTTAGCTATAAAAAATATATAAACATAGTTAGCAATAAAAAAGGGTTGTTCTATAGAATAGTGGGCAATATAAAAAATAAGAATTACTACTAATTAGTAATTATTAATTTGTTAATACTGGAGTTGTGGAGTTTGCAGAGTTTGCCCACCTATTCTATAGAACATCCAAAAAAAGACATATAAGTAGTAGTTAAAATCTGTTGAATTTAACACTTTAATTAGACAGTGTAATATTGGATTTGTTATATTAATAAAAAAAAAGTAGTATTAAATTTTTTAAAGATAATAATTTTTAAAGACAACTAACCTAGGATTTTGCTATAAAAATGGTGTAAATACAACTAATAATAAAAAAAGACATTGAGTATATTTAAAATCTGCTCTAGCTAGTAATTTATATAGATAATAAAATGTTTTTTATTAGAAAAATTTTTTTGAAATATTAATAATGCATCTAACCTATCTTTTTATTATTTAATTCATTTTTCATATATCTTTTTAGATATAGTATCAAATTAATACTATGTTAGATCAAACTTTTATTACTGAGTTTTTTTTAAATATTACATTTTCGAATAAAATGTTTATTGGTTTTGAGCTATTTTTCAGAACTGGTATATTATAGAGTGAATTATTATTTCAATAAAAGTGAATTAAATAAAAGGAGTTAAATACAAAAAAGACTTAGAATAGATTTTGTGCAGGAATTTAATAGCAAATACTTTTACTTTTGTAGTTTAGTTTCATTAATCAAATTGTTAACATGATAATTTTTTATACAACTTTCTTTTAAATTTAAATAGTTCTTTCTAAATTTGGTTAATATAGTAGTAAGCTTAATCGCAGGTAATAAATAAGATTTGCTTTTATCTTTCATATTAAATTAGGAAAAATTATATTCTCTATAAGTTAATTTATTTAAAGTAAAATAACAAGTATATTTCAATTGAAAAGATTTACTAGTTTTGGAGTAAAAAAAGCAAAAAGATTGGTATAATCTGCTAATTCAAATTTCATTACTGAATTGATGATTTTTTTTACTTCATTACTATTGGTTTGTTGGAGAAGGGCTGGTGTTAATAGTGATGGTATTAATATGATAAAATCTTGTTCATTTATATTAGTTCTTTTTCTTCTTTTTTTGTTATTTGCATTTATTGCATTTATTAATTCAAGTTTGTTAGCAATATGCCTATATTCTTTTTTTACTTCCTTGCTTTCCTGCTTCTAATATGCACTGACCAGCTTAGATATTGTAGTTATTTATAAGTGAACTCCTTGCTTCTGGGCTACTTTCAAAATTGCTTTTTATAGATTATAAAATAGTTTGAAGACTTAGTTTTAGATTTAGTATTTGCATAATTAGGAGTATAAATTAGGTTGTCTGCACTGATGTCAGGTGGAAAAGGAACAATAATCCTTGGTAAAGAGGATAAATTTGCATTTTTCTTTGAAATCATTTACAATAAAAATAATTAAGATTAATAAAGGAAATTGATGTTTTAAATTAAGATTTCTCTTATATTTACTTGTTTGTTATTATTGAGTTCTAATGCATTATACATTTTTAAGTTTAAAAAATTATTTGTAAAGAGAAAAGCAGTGGCTTTTTAAATTAGAAATTAGTTCTAAAATTGCGTGAGAAAAAGTAAAATAAAGGATGTGTGACTGTGTAATATTACCAATAAATTACTTTTGTATTTAAAATATTTAAACAAATTAGTAAGAAAGATTTAAGTTTCTTTTAGATTAGTATGAAGAGCAGTAATTATCACCATTTATTCAAGAAAGATTGTAGTCTATTGAGACAATTAAATTTCTTTTTTTTGTGTTTTTCAAATGCTGACAGTTGGTTGATCATTTACTGTGCCTTTTTAATTTATTATAAATATCATCAATTTTGCCTTGCTTTTTAGGAAATATTTAGTTTTTTTATTCTTTTTGATTTATCAGCTATTGAAATTTCCTAATAAATAATGAATACCTTCAAACCAAATTTAATCTAGAACTACTTTTATGCCATTATATGCTATTAAGTTTTGCTTGGTATGTTATATACAAAAACAAAAGCAAATATTTCTTAACAACTTGCTAATTTATTTTTAATTTGTCGATAGATTTCTATAAAAAGTGAATGGGAATGCATTTATTCAGGAAAGCTAAATTTGATCAACTTTTGTACGCTCTTTTTTTATTAATAACAAAGTCAAAGTAATTATTTATTGTGCAAAACTTAACAAGTTTCAAATGAGTATTTTGCTAATCTCAATTATTTTCATATATGCATGTTTAGATGGTTTTGCATTTTTCTGTTTATACAATCTTGCTCAAGCTTTTTATAAAAAATTTGATAGTTTTTGTTATTTTATGGATCCTTAGTTTATCTTTTTATGCCTTTTTTATGATTATATGCTTTTTGTTTTTTATAACTTTTTTATTATTGTTTGTGCTTTTGAGTTATTACTTGTTAAGTTTATGAAGTATCAGATCCTAAAAAAATTAGCTATTGATAAAATCTTTTAAACTCATATCTTTTTGTACATATAAACAAAAATTGATTTGCTAAATAAGTAAACTGATTTTATATATTACTGAAATTATCTGGCTTGCTATACTTTTTGGCTAATAATTCAAAATTCATTAAATAATAGTTCAAATAGCAGTTTGAGTAGCATTTGAATTATGCTATTCAACATGGCAAAGTTTAAATTTTACTAATATTAAGTAAATAAAATAAAATGATTCAAATTTATGAATATTTAATTTTATTTTATTAACTTGAATTTCAATAGAAATTAACAGGATATAGGATTAATTTTTGATTTTTTGAGATCAATTATTTTCTAACAAAAGGCATATTGATGTTAGAATTTGTGTGTATTTTAAATTAAAATTAACTTTATAGTAAATGTATAAGAAATTTTTTTATTAAAATCCTAAAAGACAATTTACTAATTTGCAAATTGCTTATTATTTCGCAATAATCTTTTTTGAGTAGAATTTTTTTATATTTTAGGTTCTTTGAATAATTTATTAAAATTATTTTAGAGAAGACTGTTGAGTTTATAAAAGATCTTTATTTAATTTTTGTATATATATTTGTTACTATTAGTATTTGTAATCAACTAATTAAACCAACAACTCTTTCTAACGATCATCTGGTCAACAAAAAAACAAGAAACCGAACTACGGTCAGCGCTATAGAAGACACTTAAGTAAATAATAAACTTGGTCCTACGAAAGTAGATGTGTTGTTGACAAAGTACCAAGAGTGTAAAACCGAGGCGCAGTCTACTTTGGACTGGTTTTTGTAGAGGTCAAGCTCTTCTTCTGGCAGACTCCTCTATTATATTCGGCAT
>CAJVPZ010004328.1:0-10069 GCA_910592135.1 Racocetra fulgida | reverse complement strand
TAATAAATATATACCCCATATCATTAATAAATTATTATTTTATTTAAAAAATACTAAATACAATTAAATTTTCCAGGTAAATTTGCCTGGAATACAGTTTAAGGGATAACCTTTTCTATTAATTATATTAATCGCCAAATTATCAATAATAATCCATTCAGCAATTGCTTGCCGAATCTCTTAGTTTCGTGGTTCCTTATGCATCTTGATTTTTTTTGCCTGTTCAAAAGCTTCAGATAGCATTTGCTAAACTGTATAATCTTGGTTCTATATAAAATAAGATAAGTATAATTATTTATGATTAGGGTGTGACGACTTAGTGAAGTTGGTAAGTTGTCACCCCTCCAAATGGCAGGTCTAGAGTTCAAATCCTACTGGCGATGATTTTGAAAAATAAGATTTGTTTCGGTAACATTTATTTGATGATCGGTTGGGTGTACTACCTGTAACCTTGGTACCACCATCTTGAATGGGAGCTTTTGGGCGAAGTTGTGTGACATCATATAGACAAAGCCAAGGAACTGGAATAATTGAAACTCATTTGAAAAGACCCGAGCAAGGAAGTAGTGAAGATCTTTGACGATACTGCAGAAGCCAGAAGCCCAGAAACTGGAGACCGAAGAACCAGACGAATAACCCTGAGGCAAGAAGAGTTCACCAACCTGGCCGCTGGAGTCGCACTGGAAGAAAAGGTCCTATGCTGCGGAATTAGGAACCAAAGGAAGGGAATCATCAAACACTTAAAATCTAGGTATACCAACCTATCCGGGCTAACTAGTTTGGAAGTTTGGGAGGGATCGGTATAAGGACCAGAAGGAAGATAGATGTAGATATCGGGATTGGAATGAACCTTGTAAGGGTAGGGGAACCAGGAATTGTGTGGTTTAATGATTAGCCCTGACCGTTAGTGTTGGTCTTGGCCATAGCAAACAGGTTCTCTGAACCTAATTTGGAAATGTGTAGGACATAGAAGAATTAGGGAGGCAACCACTACGCCTACCTGCAAAGACCCTAGGGAAACCAGCGAAGTAACCAAACTCAGGTAAGTGAGTAGGGGCACTTTGGTATAAAGGTACCTGGCTTAGAATAATTAGTGGATATGTATGATCAGAGGGTTTAAATAGATAATCACCTAGTTAGATTATAGGCATGGCATCTAGTGTAGAACCTTCAGGCGGACTACTTAAATAAGCAACCAAAAGTTGTATGTGTGGCTAGTTGTACTCTTGTTGTAATACTAAATCTAAGACCTACGTGGTCAACAGACTATTGTGTAGATATTTGTGACCACATTTAACTTTTTCATTTTGATTGTTTAAATTCATCACCTCAACTTTACACACATCATATTGTTTATCCTTGCTCATCTCAAAATATTTTCACATCCAACTAATCTTTGCATAATTTCGTCTATATTTTGGTTTTCTTTTTTTTGTTGCAGAAGGTTGGTTGTCTATACGAGCTGTGGAAATATCTATACTGCTAGAACTAATTATTTGATCATCACTAGCCTCACGATAAAAATCAAAAGAATCTTCCTCAGGAAGTTTATTATCTTCAAAAAATTCATTGTCTTCTAGAAATTCATTATCTTCTAGAAGACTATTATTTTCAGAAAGTTCATTATAAATATCTTCATCACTCATAAGGAAAACTGCTGTTTATACGGTAAATCTTTCAAAGTAGAAAATTTAGTAAATTTGCTATTAGAAAAATATAGTAAGAACAAATCACTTTTTTCAAAAAAAAAAACTGATATTTTATTTAAAAAATTTTCATTTATATCTTTTTTTGTTTAATGATAAATAGTATATCCTTTTAGGAATATCTTAGATTAAAGAAACATACATCAATGCGCTTTATTTTCTTACAATTGTATAAATATATATTTAGAAGTCTTTTAAGGGCAATATATATAAGGTCAGAACGTATTTTAAACACTTTATTAAAGATTTATATTAATTATATTTTACAATTTGCTATTTAAATGCTATTTGTCATAAAATTATAAACATAATAAGCGTGGGCGTTATTTCAAAAGTTGGATTCTTTTTGATTTCATAATAACATCCATATCCTGAAACACATCAGATAACACAATAGATTTATGAAATACAGAATCAGACTTGAAAATTGATACCTTATCATGAAATGAAAGTTAAACTTTTCTTGATTTCAAAATAACTTTCATATTCTCGAAAAATGATACTTTATTATGAAACAAAAGTTGGATTCTTATTAATTTCAAAATAACTCCTACATCCTAAAGCATATATCAGATATTATACAATGTATTTATGATATATAGTATCAGACTTGCAAATTAATGCTTTGCTTTATTATGAAACAACACATGTCTAATAATCAATATCGCAGATCATAATTTAAAATGAAATCTATATTTCTACTCAACCTATTAGCCTTCTAAAGCCCACTTATACTTGTTTATTATAACTTTACTTTAAAACTAACTCCTAACCCTAACCTCTATCCCTAAAAAATGCACACCCAAAAATTTTATTTTTCGAGATTTTATATTATAATTTCATTTTGATCTGGAGTCATTATAATCCACCACAATCAATACGCAAGTACCTGTTATTTCAAGATTTTATAATGCTAATCAGCTGTAAAATATTGCTTATGTGTTCTGCTTAATTAATAAACATTTTCAGAAATAGTAAATACTGATGAAATATATAAATAAAGATAAGAAATATTAGTGTTAGAGATAGCCAGGTATGCATGAACCGGAAAACAACAGATAAGTTCAAAAATTTCTGAAAATCAGTACTATTATGCAAAGTTATACAGAATTCTTAAGATTGTGTTCTTCTGTATACATCAGCAAAAAATAAATACAAAATATTGCGAAAGAATTTGTGGTGCCGAAATATTTCAAAATTATTGCAATTGACGCGAAATATTTCGAAAAAAATAATTTCGAAAAATTTTGAAAAAAATTTCGAAATATTGCGAAAGAATTTGCAAAATATTGCGAAAAATTTTAATACTATAAGTGATAAAAGTATATAGAAATATTTCGAAATATTTCGAAATATTTCACAATATTTCGAAATAATTCGAAATAATTTCAAATACCATATTATTTTTTATAGAATAGCCCAAAATATAAGGTAGTTTAGAATTTTTCAAAATAATTCGAATTATTTCGAAATATTTTGAAATAAATCGAATTATTTCAAATTATTTCGAAATATTTCGAAATATTTCGAATTGTTTTAATAATTCATTATTACGTAATTTATGCTAATTTTAATTTATATGTTTTATTTCAAAATATCATTTTAAATAAATAGTAATGAAAGTAGCAAAATACAAACTTTATAATAATACATTTTGTGAAATTCTACATATTCTAAATCCTTCTAACTAATAAACTAAAACTATACTATTGACTACAAATTTAATTTTTTAAGCTTGCATTTCAAAATTGCGTGTTCGAAATTTCACATTCTAATAAACCGAATTCTTCTAAATCCAAGGTCTCAATTCCGGTCTCCATTACCCTCCCAGCGAAGCACAAGACCTACAAAAGAGAAAAAAAACATTAGTAGTGATACAAAACACGACAAAGCAAAAAAAATTATGACTGGTACTTATCTTAGTACCAGTTTCAGGTTCAAGATCCAAATCCCGGTTTCCATTAGCCCTTCCCGGCGAAGCACAAGACCTACAAAAGAAAAAAAAAATATTAGTAACTATACAAAATAACAAAACGAAGAAAATTATGACTGGTACTTATCTAAGTACCAGTTCCAGGTTCAAGATCCAAATCCCGGTCTCCATTAACTCTTCCCGGCAAAGCACAAGACCTGCAAAAGAGAAAAAAAACATTAGTAACTATACAAAAAAACAACAAAACAAAGAAAATTACGACTGATACTTATCTTAGTACCAGTTTTGGGTTCAAGATCCAAATCCCAGTCTCCATTGACCCTTCCCGGCGAAGCACAAGACCTGCAAAAGAGAAAAAAAAACATTAATAACTATACAAAAAAAAACAACAAAACAAAGAAAATTACGACTGGTACTTATCTTAGTACCAGTTCTGGGTTTAAGATCCAAATTCCGGTCTCCATTAACCCTTCCCGGCGAAGCACAAGACCTGCAAAAGAGAAAAAAACCATTAGTAATGATGCAAAAAATGACAAAACAAAGAAAATTGTGACTGGTACTTATCTTAGTACCAGTTTCGGGTTCAAGATCCAAATCCCGGTCTCCATTAACCCTTCCCGGAGAAGCACAAGACCTGCAAAAGAGAAAAAAACTATTAGTAACGATGCAAAAAATGACAAAACAAAGAAAATTATGACTGGTACTTATCTTAGTACCAGTCCCGGGTTCAAAATCCAAATCCCGGTTTCCATTAACCCTTCCCGGCAAAGCACAAGACCTACAAAGAGAAAAAAACCATTAATAACGATGCAAAAAACGACAAAACAAAGAAAAAATTATTGGTACTTATCTAAATCCAAATTCTGGTCTCCATTAACCCTTCCTGGCGAAGCACAAGACCTACCAAAGAGAAAAAAACTATTAGTAATGATGTAAAAGATGACAAAACAAAGAAAAAATGAAAATTATGACTGGTACTTATCTTAGTATCAGTTCCGGGTTCAAGATCTCTATCCCAGTTAGTAAAAAAGACAATAAATAAAAAAAAATTAAAAAGATCTAAAAAGAAAAGTAGAAAAAAAGAAGAAAAAGAATGAAAGATCAAAAAAAAAAAAAAATCGAAAAAAAAAATCGAGATCATAAAAAAAGGCTAAACTGTAAAAAATAAAAAAACTAAAAAAAGCATCAAGCAAAAAAACACGTAGATTATCACAATAAAGGAAGATTGATATGTAAGTTTTTAAGATATTCGAAATAATTCGAACTATTTCTAAGTTTAAATATTTACCCAAAGTCAATTCCAAAAAGAAATTTATATAGTACTAAGATTATTCGAATATAAACAAGCTTTTTTAAATAATTTTGCAATATTTCAAAATTATTTTGGTTAAAATTTTTCGAAATATATTTTGAAATATTTCGAAAACTTTACCGAAATTTTTTCGAAAATTGTATTTTTCGAAATATTGCGAATATTATTGCACTTATTTTCGAAATTTTTTTGTATTGTAAAATCTTTCGCAATATTTCGTATCTATAAATTTGCTAATGTACAAAAGGAAAATTTAATCTTGCTGTAATTTAAAAAAGGCTTATGCGCAAAGATAAAATAGTAATATTTTTTTATTACAACTTTATCGTGTTGTTTAATATTTATTGTATAAAGGTCCAAATAAAAAACTCATAAATCATGATTACAATTTCATCGATTTTTAATAATACATTAAACATAACTTTTTATTCTACTGATACATATATGATTCTGGAAGTGTTATAATAAAAAATATCTAATCGATTTGACACGGGTTACAAATCAGTGACATGGGTCACCCGTTTTCCTTCGGTTCATTCAGTTTGGTGTCATCCAGTTCTAAACTCTAATCAACAGATTCGAATATTAAAAATATTTTATTATTTGGAACAGCTAAAGAAAGAAGCTGATAATAGTAAGGACAAGATACAGAAGATTCATAATAATTTTAGAAAAGCTTTAGGATCCAGATGTGCTGCCCGAGCATGGAAATGTGCTGAACAGATTTACCAACTTCTCCAAATTTGTGAATTATCTTATCTTTATTTTACTACAACAATTACCTTTAGTAACTTAGAAGAATTAAATGAAAAAGACTTTTTGACATTACTAAGAGAAGTTAGAATTTACAGAGTTCATTCTTAAAGGGGACGGAAATGTTATAGAATGAATTGTAGTATTAGTTTTATTATTAAGTTTATTATTAGTTATTATTAGTATATTATTAGTTATATTATTATTATTATTATATTATTATATTATTATTATATTATTATCATGTATTCTATTATTGTATATTGTATTACCTTAGATATTATTGGTTAGTTGCGCATAGCATTAAAAACTGATAGAATGGTAACCATTTCTATCGTTCTTATCATTCTTAACATTTTTACCATTCTTACTGTTTTTACTATTTCTACTGTTTCTACCGTTTTTACTATTTCTATTGTTTCTACCATTTTTACCATTTCTATTATTTCTACTATTTCTACCATTTCTTATTATTTCTATTAGTTTTAGATAGTTTAGAAAAGATATATAAACCCTGACTTTTCTACCTTCCTGCCAGTTAGTTTGAATCATCTTTAGATAGACTCAAGTAGATACAGAAACCCCCTTTGGTTATAGGATTCTTTCTTGTAATTAAAGTCTTATATACCGTAAATAAATATATCTTTCTTTAACTATATACTTTCCACGAACTGCCTTTAGTGAAGTAATATTCCACTTTCACTTCGCTATAATCTCGCAACAGAGCTCTATAGCTGTATGCTTTGTTACTTGTGCTGTATTAAGAAGGCTACAGTCCATTTGTAACAGTATGTATGTATGTTAAAGCTCAATTTTGAATAAAAATGTAATACGTAATATGCGGTAGTAATAGTCGAAAAGGTTATTATTTAATATCGTACATGTATAATTATGTGTGTAACATGGGTGGCATGCCACTGGCATGCCGTGGTACAGATTTGGATAGATGGCATGCCACATGGCATGCCAATTTTTTTAAATATACCAGATACCCTATATTAGTGTCTTGCCAAACACCTGGTCTTCGTCTGGTTTACTGCCAGTGTCCAGTTATTGATGATCATCCTTTATATAGTACTGTCAAAGATCTGTGCTACCTCTCTGCTCAGGGCTTGCTAAGCGAGCTTCTATGTGTTGTGAGCCTGAGCTTTAGATTTACATAGTTGTATAACTCATATATTACATAACCTTCCAGAACAAGCTGGTACAACTGAAGTTATAGGTGCTACCACCCCTTAGGATGTCACACAATATACCATAACATATTCCTTAAATTTGAATTTTGCTGCCGATGAGATTTAAACTCTTGTTCTGCCACATAGGGGTGTGACAACTTCATCACTTCACTAAGTCGCTACACCCTTTAAAGAAGTCATCTTAAAATCAAAAAAAAAAATAAAATAAAATAAATATTTTGAATAATAATAACTAAAAATAACTAAATAATGTTTAATAAAATTTATACTAAAAATCTACTTTGTAACACTAGTAAACAATAGTTTATAGATAAAATATATGTTTATTAAAGAGACTATTCTTAGGTTTCTATTTCTAAGAAATCTTATAATATTACAAGATAGAATCTGAAAAGAAAGAAGTCTGTATTTAAGTTGGATAATAAACAGGTTTGATATTTATTTAAGAAAATTTATAGCCGTTTTATAACTTTAGAGCTAATTGCTAATTATTGCAGCTAAGTGTAGTTTACTTAGTATTAAGTATTAATTGTAATTACTAATTGTTAAGTATTAAGTATTAAGTATTAATTACTAATTGTAATTGTTAAGCATAATTGCTAATCACTAAGTATAATTACTAATTATTAAGCATAATTGCTAATTATTGATCATTAAATATTAAGTGTTAAGGCTAATCATTATATATATCTTTTAAATTTTACTCTAAAATAAATAGAATAATATCTAATAACTAATAAAATACAAATATCAAAATAATAAAATAATATTAAGATAAAATAATAAACTAATAAAATAAAACTGTTCTATACAACTCTTTTTAACAATCCTTTAATTAATAATAATAACAAATCAAACTACAGCAAAATGTATAGAAAAGCAACAAAGTAGATACTAAACTTGGTCCTATAAGTAGAAGCAGCTTGTTATCAATGAAATCTAAGTATCTAGGTGTGATATACCAAAGAGTGGATATCAAAAGAACAGACAGTTTTTCTTGAAATCAAGTTTTCTTTCTGGTAGACTTTTTAAAATATTTAGTATTTAAATCAGAAGGTTTATTCTAAGAACAAGTCTATAAAAATAGCCAATATATACTTCTAAGTTGGTAGTAACAAAGAAGCTAAACTATATAATTGTAAAACTTACAAAAAGAATCTCATATATTCTCATTAACTTACTATGTTTTTTTAAGAAAATTTTTGTAAAAAGTGGATATTTTAGTTTAGCATCTCCAAATAATCAATATTATATATACTAACAAATTAGCATTATTTATTTTCCAAATCAGAATATGACAACAAACACATACAATATATGGGGCTATTGCAGTAAAAAGGGCCAAAACTCGGAAATATATAATTTTGAGAAAATCGTGTTTATTTTGTTTAGACTAATCCGGGTCAATCAAAAATTCTGTGATTTGATTAATTAATTATATCAGATAGTTTTGTGATATATGAATCTTCTAAAAAGAATTTTATAAATATTTCAATTTTTATTAAGCAAATCGATTTCTATTTATAATTGAAAAATGTAGCTCGTCTTGAAATTTATTTAAATCTTACAAAAACTCAATTTTGATTTCCAGGTGAGTTTGAGCCCTTTCTACTGCAACAGCCCCATATGTGCTTCAAATACAATGAATATCTATACAAATAATGCTTTGAGACTTTGCTTTAATTTTTTTATAATTAAATCAGTCAATGAAGTTTTTCCTATTAGATTTTTACTTTGATATACTAGATAAATAAATATAAAAGTAGAGACTAGTTTGTCTAGTAGTATAAATTTTTCTAAACCACTCACAGGCTTATAATAGTAGAATTAGAATAGCAAAATTATTTTTTGTTTTTTTCAATATTCCTTTACTCTTTTTTCTTTTTATATTTATATATTTTTATTGCATTCTCCTATATTTTTGTATTTTTTTAGTTTGTTTTGTTTTATTTCTATATTTTGCTTTTTGATGAGCAGTGTAACTGCTAACTAATAAAAAATGAAAAAAAGTCCTTAATAAGTTAAAGATCCAGAAAAAGAGAGTTTAAAAGCTACTGAAACAGATTGTGTCTGGTGTTTAAAATATATAAACAAGCTTTTGTTTTGGTTATATCTACTATAATTATAGATAAGATTCTATAATTTTTGTATTATTGTAATTTTTGAATAACTTAGTTCTAAATAAACAAAAGTGGAATATCAAATTAAGAAAAAAAACTGTTCTATAACAGACAATATACTGTACTGTTCTAAAAATAAAAATTTCTTGTTTATTTAAATATATATATAGATTTTTATGTTATATAATTAAAAGATTTATATAAATAAGCTATAATTAACTCTGAATTGATCTTAAATTACTATAAGTTGTAGCAAAATTTTAATAAGTTAAATTCTATTTAATATATTGTTTAGAATCATGATAATTTGTTAATAGTTATTATTAATGCTTGCTTTATTAAATTATTAAATCTTAATATATATATAGATTTGTAAACTAAGCTTTCTGAAACATGATTAAATAAAAGTTTTTAAGACTTTATATATCAAATTAAGTATTATTTATTATATGTAAAAGCATAATATATATATTAAATAGATTTATTTTCATTAGTGTAATATTTTCGAATTGCATATCAATTTTTTAAATTGATCAATAAAATTGCTTTTATAAAAAGAATGATATAAACTAATTTTCTAATTTAGAACCTGTAACTTGATAGCAGCTTAATTTAAAAAAAAATAACAAGTTTTTTATTCTAAATTATTACAACTTATATTAGATTAAATCATATGATTATAATAAACAAACTTTGTAATTATATCTAAAAATAGTTTTTTTTACTATGTTACGATTTTATTATATAAAATTGATTGACAAATATATCAAATTAGCTTATATAATATTCATAGTCATTTTCAAATATAGTGTAGATGTAAAACTATATACTTTGTAAAATTAGTTGATACTTAAATTTATATAAATATAACTAGCTTATAAGAATTAGATATAATTTAAAAAACTTAAATTTGGTGTTTTAGAAACATTTTTTATTAGTGAATTCTGATACATATTTTAATATTTTAGTGAAATTCTATTTTGATATATACACATACATATATAAGTACTATACATTGTAATAGTACTATCAAGTGGTTATAAATAGTT
>CAJVPZ010004327.1:0-10071 GCA_910592135.1 Racocetra fulgida | reverse complement strand
ACTGCTGCACAGTGTTCTTTGAATTTTAGACGAATCGAACGATAGACCACTAAACTGTTATGCAGCTGCATAACGTTTCTCAGTCTAACGGACAAAGCATCAAACATCATTGAATCATATAACGCAATTTCATTCATAATTCTTACCTAGCGAACGTTTTCAATGCTTCGTATGTTGATTACATATTATATATATTTGAAATATTCTCAGAAAATAATAAAAAACAAGAATTACGCATGTTTTTTTTGGCGAAAGAGGAATGAAGATTTCCGTATCGATTTAATCTTTATGCAATATATATCAGATTAAGGGATCGACAATCAATTATTGTCCGGAGCGTAGCGCTTTGATGGCCGAAATTACGTTTTTGATTCATTTATACTAAAATTATGAGCTCCGGTTTCCAGTTCCTAGTGAATTAAATTTGGTCATGATTTAAATTATTTAAATATTTTGTACATAGTGTTACTGTTTCGAATATAAGGATTCCAACTACTTATTTGAATAATTAAAAAATAGATTTTTTACCTTTAGATCGTATTACACACTTAATTTCATTGCTGTGCAAAAGTTACGTTTTTGATGCATTATATTTATTAAAGCCAAAAGAGTAACTTCGAACCTTTTGTCACGCAACAAAAAGTTCGTTGTTACTCTTGATTCTAATAAATATAATGCATCAAATCATTATTATTTTCCCCTCTAGAGTTATGTTCTAGTTAATATTTCTCGAACTAAACAAAATTCAATAAATATTATATAAAAACCGGTTAATATCTAAGCTTTGATTGCTCCACACTATTTTTCAGCCAAAGTGGAATATTCCGGATACGAAGGTTATTTATTGAAACAAGAACGTTAGCTAACCAATCCAGCATCGACCAGTGGACGGTGAGAAAGTGCGGAAAATGCACTAAATCTAAATAATCACAATATACAATACTAAAACCTAACCAAACTACTCTAATCCAACCCTAATAATGGCAAGGCTACGATCGAGGCGTGGAAAGACTTGGTCCGAGTAACTAGGGTGTTAGATTAGAGCTCGATTACATCACGGGTCTCTTAATAGAACTCACAGGATTCGGTTACTAATTCCTATCGTGTATCAATTTTTTACTTATTGGGGGGGAATTAGTAGAGACAACACTTTTCAATGTTGAACTCTAACTGAGTTTTCCAAACTCTATCAGTTGTTCCGTCCTTTTTTATTCAAGGTGATTTAGCGCTGCTTATATGCATGATTTTACATATACCGAGATATCTAATATATCGCTAATATCTAATATATCTAATATCTCTGTTATATCCATTATCCTCGCTATCCGAGAGATAACTAATATCTTGGAGATCTCAGAGATCACTGTTATCCTTAATATATCGAATATCCTTGGGATCTCTAGGATATCCGGGATATCCGAGATCTCCATGATCGTGTTACCCAACAACTGCAGTAATTTATCGGGGTTGTAAATTTACCTTTTCACAACGGCCGTGATTTCATTAGGAGTAATTTTTGGCCTAAATTTTTGTTTCAAAAAATTATCATTAAATTACCGTGTAATGGTTACTCATTGTAATATGTTTCAAGGGTTACTTGTTGTAACGTTTTGTAAGAGACCCAGCATAAATCAATGGCTAATTTAATAATAAAAAGAGTTTTCCTAATAGACTAATATACATTCTTTACAAAATACCCCAGGTAATATTCTACTGTAGTTCAATAATGCTAGCTGAGTTTTTCATAGTGCTGGTACTATATATCACGTGTGAAATTTTCTTGAAATCCATGTTACCAACCAAAATTATATTTACCATAATTATGTTTACTAGAGTTACGAATAGAGTTGTCATACTTAGTATTGATTATTATTGATACGTATGTTAAAATCCATCGAACATTTACATAGTAGATTTAAGACATAACAATAAGGCTATTAGTATCGATACTTACCTAATCATGTGACTTATTTCAGCATCCACTGATGCTGAAATACTATGACGTGTTTTAATCTGGTGGCTTTAGCTTTCATTTATAGTATTCAGTTTTTTGATTGCATCACGATCAGATATTACAGTATAAAAATTGTGTTGCAAGCAAATAGTACTGAAAAAGAATGAAATTTATCTTTTAAAAAGAGCTTTCTCTAATTAATGAGACTTACCATCTGATTCTAAATTTTGATCTCGTGAAAATTTTCCTATCTTTAAAGACTACTTTACAAAACAGCTTACTTCTTATTAGATATTTTCAAATGTCTGGAAGTAGATGTAGAAATTACAAACAAGAGCAATTGAGCTATTCTCAACAGTTATTAATGTACTGTACATGCAGCTGAAATTGCTTCATGAATTGATAAAAAATTTGATAAATATTTTGTGGCAAGTAATACTTTATGAATTTAAATTGCTTCTTCGTGGAAGCATGGTTATTGTATTCTTTTTTATGTTTACAATATGACATAGTCTTTTTTTTTTTTGATTGACAACTAGAGATATGATCCATTCAAAATATTTATACATAAACTCCAACTCTCTTTGGTTAGTTTTAATAATAAAAACAATTTGCTATAAACTATAAAAGAGCACAAATTTGTAGTTTAATTAGCTTCATCTTAACTTTTCTTTATTTCAAAAACACAAGAGCCGTTATGGTAATCAACAATAATTCAGCAGCAACTGTTCGATCCAGAAAAATATATTGCTATTGTAATAAAACAAGATGATGATGTCTACACTTATGCTCCTCCTCCTGGCGATAGAAAATTTTACGTGGTTTGTAACAAATGCGACATCAAAGCAGCGATTTTGCCTCTACATTATGCAGACGTCATGTAACTTCTCTAAAAAAAGCGTGTCCATATAGAAGAACTTCCTTTCAAGTTGCATAATCAGTATGCGGCCACTACCGTTGATGAAAAGTATTCAATAATAGCCTTATCAGAGTTGTCATATTAAATGAAAGATAAGCTAGAAATACACATAACAAATTTGCTAAAGATTTTATGCATTTGTCTTACAAGAATAAAAGAGGCGAAGAACCATCTGAAGAAAACCTTTCATTAGAAAAAATTGTTATTACTTTTATAACCACAAGATACCTATAAGCACTATAAATAATCTATTTATAAATTTAGTTGAAATAAAAATGAAAGAAGAACTAGTTATGCGTATTCCAAGAAAATAAAGATCTCAAAAGAATTTAATGCAAAAATTATTTTATTGTTGCGATATTAATCAAAGATTTTAATAAATGTTTTTTATTTAATTGTTATCTTGCAAATGTAATAATATAAATTAACTTTTTTCATGTTTTTCTATGGACAGATATTTGCTTAATGAGCACAACGAGATAAATGAAAGTGCTAAATGTTGCAGGCATAATTAGAAAGTCATCACAATAGAATTTGCTTGTACGGCAATTCATGTTTCAGATGTTTCAGAAGTTCTTAAAGAAAGAAAAAACAATATCGTTAAGATTGTTATTAGTTAGTAATTGGCCCTTTTTTTGCTTAGTAGTTATGAAATCTACAAAGCAAAAAAGAAAATTAATGAACCATTTATTGTGGCAGATTATAATGAAATTCAGATTAAAATGAAATTATAATATAAAATCTCGAAAAATAAAATTTTTTGGGGTGCATTTTTTAGGAATAGAGGTTAGGGTTAGGGGTTGGTTATAAAATAAAGTTATAATAAACAAGTATAAGTAGGTTTTAGAAGGTTAACAGGTTGAGTAGAAAGTGTAGATTTCATTTTAAATTATGATCTGTGACATTTATTAACATTGGATACTTATATTACATTGATGATTAGGTGCTATTTACATAATTCAAATAATTTTAACATGTTTTTTTGATGATTATTAATTGTTTCATTTGTAAAATTTTTTAAATTAATATCAAGTTGCTGAATATAATAGCAAGGCTTATAATTTGATGCACTATTAATATCAAGTTGTTGAATATTGTAAGGGGCATAATATGATGCACTATTAATATCAAGATGTTGAATATAATTGTAAGGTGCATAATTGTATGGTACATAATGTGAAATATGTTTTTGAAATAATAGATTTAATCCATTTAAACATTTTCTTTTAGGACTATATCTGTAATTTGGGAACAAATTACCATGAACCCTTTTGGCAATTTCAGATACTTTATCGTAAATCGTTTTTATTTCATAAACATTAATGTTTTTCCATAACTTGAAATTACAAATTTCACCTCGCTATAACTTACTGGTGATTTGTGAAATTTCTTTTATATTGCTGTTCTGTTGCTTTAGGTAAATCCAATAAGCAGTAAAGTCTCTTCGAAAGATTACGAAACCGTTTTGTGCCCTTGGCGGATTAGGCTTAGTTTTTTTTCTTCTGCTGCTATTGGGATCAATTAGTTGATATAAAGAAAGAAAGGTTTTTGATTCTGTGACATTAAATTCATCAATTTCTTTGGGTTTTGTAAAAATCTTATTAATAATGTTTTCAATTTCCTTACATCGTAACGACATTATTAAAAAGTGTCAGAACGCAATCAAAATACCGAAGATTTATATATATATAGATCATAGTCACCAAAGCTCTCATCTTAATAAAAGTTTTAGTAATGCCACTAGCTTACGTAATAGAAATTTTTGATACATGCCTGATATCCTTGTTTTACCAAATAATAAACATTCTCATTTTCATGAACCGCATAAACATTCGTTCAATGAAGGCATTTTTAATCAAATTTAACTTGTGAGCCCTTCGTATAAGCCAAGATCCTAGTTTAGAATTATTTCTCAGAGATCAAATCTTATTATTAGAATAAAAAGTTAATACTCGATAATTGTTTTACTTTTCTGTTAACAAAAGGACCGTGATTGCGCAGTTTATTGGTCTACTTTTTCTACTTTTACAATGACCTGAAGATCTTAAACTTTATTATGTTAACCTTTTACGTATTACGTTAACGTTAACAATTCTAACCAAAAAAGGATGCAATCCGTAGTCATAACAATAAACTTAATGGTTATAACAATGAACAAACAACGCATCAGATTTACAATAAATAATAATCCTTGCCTAATTAAGTTGACTATTAATTATAGCTAAATGTTAACCCATAAAAATGTTTAGAAGGTTTTCGACAAAAAAGTGGTTATTATCTATAAGAATCTTGAATGCTTAAGAAAAAAAATAAAGTTTCTTTATAAACTTATAAGGTAAAGGGATAACATAGTGATGCCGCAAAAATTTGTCAGTGACGTGATCCTCGGGCCAATAGGACCAAAACTTAAGTTCGAAAAAATACCTAAGACGGGTTGATATAGCTAATTCATTAAAGTTTAATCTAGCACTTAGGTCAAACTTTAATAATCAGCTATATCAACCATCTTAGATATTTTTTCGAACTTAAGTTTTGGTCCTATTGGCCCGATGATCATCACTATGTTATCCGAAGAATTGCTAATAGTAAAATTCTTTTTAAAAAAGTTAAATGTTTATAAAGTAGTTAGCGTATTATTTTTGCAAAGGGCATTTGCCAATGCTTTTCCTTCATCTGATTGGATGAAAGATTTAAATAAATTAAACTGTTGTTTTGGAAAAGAGCATCTGCTATTGCTCTTCCCCCGTAAGAACCAAGGTCGTTATTTGAAAGGCCTAAAGAAGTTAAAGTGCCGTTCTTGCAAAGAGCGTCTGCTAGCGCTTTTCTAACATCGGGACCAAATTTATTATTGGAAAGGAACTAAAGTAGTTAATGTATTGTTCTTGCAAAGAGCATTTGCTAACGCGTTTCCTCCTAACAAACCAAGGTTATTATTTGAAAGATCTAAAAAGGTTAAAGTGTTGTTTTTGAGAAGGGCATTTGCTAATGCTTCTTCACCCTCACATCCAAGTTGGTTACGGTAAAGGTCTAAAGTAGTTAACGTATTGTTTGTGCAAAGAGCGTTTGCTAATGATTTTTCTACATCAGAGCCAAGCTGATTATATGAAAGATTCAAATAAATTAAACTGTTGTTTTTGAAAAGAGCATTTGATATTGCTTTTCCTTCAAAAGAACCAAGTTTATTATTTAAAAGACTTAAAGTGTTAAGCTTCTCACTTTTTTGTAGAAACATTAAATTCAAAGAATGTTTAACAGCTATTATGAGATAATTTTTTTCGCATCCTTTAAGGAAATTTATCACTCCTCTGCTCAAATGCTGACCGTCAATAGAATTAATAAAACTTGTATATCCAAATAATGGTGTCGGATTATTTTCTGGAAAGTTGATTTTAAACGGAACTAATAGTGCTTGTTCATCAGCATTTAGCTCTAGAAGACAGATTTCGATGACTTTAACTTTAAAAACCATGGTGCTCTCCATAATATCAATACACAAGTAACGGTTTACAAGAAGACATGAAAATAAGGTTTTGTAATTACTATTTAGGCATTCAAATATTTCAAAAAGAATTTCATTCGATAAACATGTGATAGAACCGACAAGAGAATACATTCTTTATAGAAAAATATTTCGATTAAAGGTTAAGAATCTTTCAAGAGAATTTACTCGTAGATTTTTTCAATATAATTCTAAAGTTTGGTTTTCTCTTTATTTAAAAAGGTTTACACGTGATCTTAAAATGAATACATTTTTGATATATAATTTTTTGTTGAAAGAACTTACATAAAGTTATCAGTGAACAAATATATACTGCATAATTTATTTAATATATTAACATAACTTTTAATACAGTATCGATATAGAACGCATGCATTTGATAATACTATCGCTATTAGTTGTTAGTTTTTGATAATCTATATGAATAATAGTGATACAATAAACTTGTTGTTATCCAATTAAAATACGATAACCATTTAGTTATATATACGATAACCATTTAGTTATTATATACGATAACCATTTAGTTATATATACGATAACCATTTAGTTATTATATACAATAACCATTTAGTTATTATATACTGTATTATTGTAGCTTTAATCAAGGTACTATATATAGATTAGTAAAACATGTTTAATATACTAATTAATTTTGCTATTCTAAAAAATTTGGTGACGGTAAAAAAATTATAAAACAAGCCATTTTGTTCAGTAATTCAAAATAAAATAATGAATTTACAAAATCTTAGTCGAGTTTCTGGTGCCTTTGCGAATGTAAATAACCTAAACAAGTCTGTTCAACATTATTTGAACATGGTTTACCTAACTTTTGGAAGCCTTTGTTTTTTGGCTGCTTCTGGAGCTTATACTGGCTTATACCTTATTAAAGTATGTTTATACCAAATTTATTTTTTTAAATCATATCGATATGAAATTATTACTTAAAAATTATTATTTAATTACTTTAGGGAAGTTATATTCCACCTTTAGTAAGTCTCTGGTTAATGCGCATTATCGCCATCGAGACACATTACAATAGAACATTACGTTACTATTTGTTATTTGTATGTTTAATTTCTTTAATAATACTATTATTTCTAAAATTTTCAGCTTCTGATATATTTAGATTCATATTTTTAAGCATTAGCATTCATGCTAGGACTTTCAGTTGGACCTTTGATTGAAATAATTTCTTTCTCTGATGACCTGTAAAATCTATTTTGTTGTTTGATTTGGTTTGATTTAATATTATGCTAATCACTTTTTGTAATTTTACAGCCGCAGAGATGTAATTAATGTCTGCTAATTTAATTTTTTAATCTTTTGCTTTTCTGCAATACTTACTTTATTGTGCAATAACGAGTTTTTGATAAGTTTAGTGTTATCTATAAGAATTGTAATTTTGATGAATATTTGTCATTTATTAATTAACACAAGTTTATTTTCTTATATGAACTATGTCGGATGGCTTTGTTTATATGGTAAATATAGCATTAAATTTTAAAATTTTATCTATATCTATTTCTGATTACATTTTTCAAGTATTAATTATTTTATATTTTTCAGTTCAATTTGAAGCTGAGTTTTCTATTTTTAACTCTGCCCAATTGGGATCTCATGATATTATTAAACACGTACTTTATTTGTTTATTAATTTCATTTGTTGTAGTCTATTATTAGTTTTAGTAATGATTATTAACCTTGTAAAATTTGGTACTTTTGTAAACAATGGTCACATTGTCTTCATTTATTCTGTCAAGATCTCTTAATAAAACCACTTGTTTGTTTAATATTAGCACTTATATATTTGTCCTTTGTACTGTTAATTTAGGTTGGATTTCTAGTTTGAATTACATTAGATGGTTTTATTAGGTATAGGATCCATTTCTCATCATATTTAAAATTTTTGATTCAAGTACAGTATTTAGTAGAGTTTCATTACTTTTTGGATTCAGGATTATAGAACATACATTTTATTTGTTCAGTTTTTGATATGCATCTTGAATTAAAATTTTAACTTTGTCTTTTAACGGCATCTATTATTTCGCATTGATGTTTCACAAATAGCACCTGCTAATGCTTTTATTTCTCGTTTAGAGGTTCAACATGATATAGAAATGTGTTGGAATTAAAATAAATTATAGTTTATAAAGACATTAATCTATTATTTCGCAAAGCGCATCTGCAAATGCTTCTCCACACTCAACCCCAAGCTGGTTAATCGTGCAATCTGATTTGCTTGGTAACTAACCGCTGGTAGCAAATAGATTTACTCTTATAAAATTTTAATAGATAAGCTTCTTATACAGATTTTGCTATGCGTAGTATTAATCTATGAACTACATAACAATAAAAGCAATAAAGGTCGTCATTAAGCAAACTATGTATGACAAAATTTACTTTTTTGCACGTGAAACAAAAAACTATTTGGGCCATATTTTCGTTTATAGTAAAGTAATTATTGTTATATCTCAATTCATGGGCTGAAATTTGTCTGATTGGCTAGTTTTGTAGATCAATTTGTAGATCTACATGTGATTATTAGCCAATCAAATCACGTAATTTGCAATTCGTTATTTAATAATATTATGGTACTAGGAACGAAAACTTCAAGAAAAAAATTTATATAATCTGCAAATACACATGGTTTATTGAATTATATACGTATAAAAAATAGGAAAACACATATAGAAGTAGGTAAAAGCGGTGTTTACTACTACAACAAAACCTGAATCACCAACCTACGATTTATAAATCTAGATTCGTATTTATAGTCAATAAACCAAAGTACGCTTTGACAAACCAAGAATATCTTAAATATGAAACCAAGATCTTTCACACGAACAAGCTTGTCTTGCTTCAAACACCTAACCTGACAACTCAATCTTTAAAAAAGTAAGCCGGTTGTTTTGTTAGTAACTGTTTTTTCAGTACACTTTAAAATTCAGATGAGGCTTTTTTTCTTTACTTATTTCAAAAAGTCGTGCCTAAGCTAACTTTTCTAAATAAGAGATTATAAGAGATTAAATTTAGAGTTAACTTTCTAGTGCTCTTTCGAAGCTAGAAATGATATTTGTAATGTTTTTTACTTGTGTAATTTTGCGTTCTTAAAAAGTACTTTAAAGTGTATAAATAAGTTACCCGAGCAATTGATTTGCACCAACCAATCAGACGAATTTCAGCCATGATATCTCAATGCTATATTCATGATGACTAAAAATACGAATTTATTTGCATGTATTTATTAGTTTATAAGCTTCTTTATGTAAAGATTTTTCGTTTTCTAGTATATAGGAAAATTATGTATTTTGATTAGTTATTCTTTATGGTAAATCATGAGTAGATCTACAAAAATTAACCAATTATATGAATGTCCTCAATCCTTCTGATAATTAAACAAGCCAATAAATTTATTAATTGAACATATTTAAAAAAACTATATTACAAAGAAAAAACATTTGGTACATTGGCCTTTACTGTTTGAGCCGTAAAGTTTCCAGGTCTTGCGACTTGGACGCAGTATCATGAAACCCACATAAAGGATAAAAAATTATGAAAACGTGTTGTTATAATGGTGGTATTTTTTAAAGAAATGAATGCAAGACAATGTAGTTATTTATTGCAAAAGCTTAAATCTGAGAATTTTGTTTAGCCTAAATAATAATTTTGAACATGTGTCTCATTTATTTGTATAAT
>CAJVPZ010004326.1:0-10072 GCA_910592135.1 Racocetra fulgida | reverse complement strand
AAAGAAGTATATAAATAGTAGATGCTTAGGAAAATATATCTTTAGTCAAAGTAACTAAAAATAATTTGTACAGTACCGGACAGCAAGAAATATCTAATTTTCTATAGGTGCGCCAAATTTAATCCAGCATCGGACAGCAAAAAACATCAAATTTTCTCTATAAAAGCGCCAAATTTGATTATGGTAACACAATCAATGATTGGTTAATAATTACACAATTAAAGCATATGATTTATTATATTGATCCAGTAAAACATTAAAACGGGATTTATAAAGATGCATTTAACCTGGCTTAGTTCTAAGGACTCTCAGGGCTAGAGATTAGCGATGCCATAGAATCGTCCCCAATGCTGTAACTACAGTAGCTACACATAAACTTTAGCTAATTACAGTTTAAGCTGTAATATCTGAACGATTCTACAGCATCACTACTAGAGATGTATTCCATGCAGAAAAAACCTGGTGTACAATACATTTTTATCACATAAAATGTAATAAATTTACTGATTAAAATAATCGAAATCTTGATGTTAATGTCGCATAAAATTTAATATCATTTTGTGCACGAGATACACCCCTACCCGGGATGAATCCTGATTATTATATTATTTTTGATATATAATTAGAAAGATTGATATGCTTAATCTATCTTGTTTTCTGTCAAGTTGAATTTTAGGTTGCTGGATCTCTAATATTAACAGTGTTGGTTACTCTTATAAGTTCAATAATTTGAATTAAAATTGGACTTATACATTTCAATTGGCAATATTTCAGTTTAAAAGTCCAGTATAACAACGTCGGTCCAATTGTATAACACTGAATATCAGAGTTGACTTATTTTATTTAAGACGTAAAATAATGCTGTCAAACTTATATATTGTTACCGGATAACAAAATAATTTTTTTTTAAAAAAAAAATCTTAAATTTTTAAAAAAATAATTTTTTTTAAAAAAAAATAATTTTTTTTTTAAAAAAAAATAATTTTTTTTTTTAAAAAAAAAAAACGCTCCACAATATAGACAGTAATGATAAAAAAAAAAACCTGACTACTTTAAAAACTCATTAATTTGATTTATTATCTCTTTGCTAATCGACCTATGCTTCCTATTTTCCCTAACAGCATATTCTGCCATTTTCTCTGTCAATCCATGCCGATAAGCATCCATCCATCTATATGACAGCCTAGCAAAAGAATGGATTTTCTCTACAGAAATGGAGTCAAAAGCCTGATAAACTGATTCTTTAGTTTTTGAAAGTGAATATTCACAATGAGATCAAGTATACCTCTTTGCCATTCCCTAATACATTTCGATATAGTTAAATTCAGGATGGAACTTAGGATAGAATAAAACCTTATGCCCATGGGATTCAATTTCTTGTTGAATTTGGCCACGCTGTTCGAGAAAGTCTGGTTGATTTGACATTAATTGTCGCACACAGCAATCAATAATATCTGGAGCTGATTCTTTTTTTTTACACGAAGCATATTCGAGCGCCATCCCATCTCACCACAACCTTCGTTCACTAAGGACCCATTGAATTCCTTTAGGTTGCTCATATAAATTAACATAGGATTTTTTTTTTATTATAAATAATATGATCATTCTTGATAACTATTGACTGACGACCACCACTCCATGTTGTATCACGCATTTTAGAAACTGATCTTCCCGGTCCAAGGTTCATTTTTGAAGCCACAAGGGCATCTTCAGAAAAAGCTTTGTGAGATGTGGCGTTATCAAAGAGAAATATACCAACAAATCCTGAGTATGTATGTTCAAAGATGCCAACTGCCTGTCTAACTTGCTCGAAAAGCTTTGGAGAGTCTCAGTAACCATCTCGATTAATATCCAAAACCTACATATTAAAAATATAATAAAATTAAAAAATTAAATTAAATTAGTTAATTAAATAAAGAATAATAATAAAATAAAATTAAAATAATAATAATATAAAATTAAAAAAAATAAATAAAATCAAAACATAAAAATAAAAAAATTTTACATTTACTGTCAACTATGGATATAACAGAAATCTGGGCTAATAAAAAGGTTCTGTTATATAGCATATTCGTTATATCTATATAATGGTATTAGGCTAGATTCCGTTATATAAATATTTATATATAAAATAATCAATACGATCCATTGACCCATGCATATACATTATCCAATTAACCTGTGCATACATCTTTTAATTAACTACATATTTATTTTTTATCCATATGAGAACAATTATTGTCATATAATAATAAGATCGGATTAAAATAAAATTAAGTTTTTTTAACTCTATAGAAACTTATGTATATTCTTCTATCACCTAATTTTAATCTTTAAATCATAGCGCTATACAAAAAAAAAAGTTATTGTTAAAAATGCACTTAAAAAATTAACCACCGTCAATAAATGCTATAAAGCTTCAGTTCGTGACATCAAATCGATATTGAATTGTTTTAGAGGACTTGTAAAATTGATTCTATTAAAATGTTACCTATTTTATATAAACTACGATCAAATAAATGCAAAACATCTGCTATAACATTGTAATTTAATTGAAACCCAAGATTCAATAGTTCGAGGCCTTTTATTAACATCTATGCACTTTTCGCTTAAACAACTTAAAATTTCTTAACAAATAGGATACTGACAATTCCATCAGCACCTTTAACCTTAACAACTACAACAATTGATTCAACAATTCCTTAACCTTCATGAAAGCTATTCGCAAATGATTAGGCTATGCAAAGTTCATTTTTCGGGTTGCATAAATGGAATCTGAAATTTGGGTCGTTGGCTAGTTTTTTTTCCTGCTGATAATCCTGGCTTTATCAGGTAATACTAACAAAAAATAAATGGCAAAAATAAACCAATTGACACAATTGAAATTTAAAAAAATTGAAAAATTGAAAAGTGGGTCGATCAGGTTATACAAAACGAAGAATCTATTTTGCATTACCTTAAGTATGGCCCTTCTATCAATCCATGAAGTGATTTCAATTGCATGTGCTCTATTAATAACACTTAAAAGGTTCATACTGTTGTTTGAAATAAGAAAACATTAGTAGTGCACTATATAGAGAAATAAATTTTATTTTATATTATTTTTAATAAGAGATAAGCAGTTTTTTGAGTACATACCTTCGGATTTTGAGCAATTCCCCAATTAATAACGTAATTCCAAATTATTACTTCCATTTGTAAATCATTACAACTAATAAGCAAAATTTTATCTTATGCCAAATTTAATGTTCAAGGTTGATACATTAAATGATTATTAATAAAGCAAAAAAACGTCAAAAAAAAATCTCAGTTTTTTGTTAAAAGCTACAAGGATTCGATATAAACGCTAGAATAAATTCTTAAAACATATTTAAAGAAAAAAGAAAAGAGAACCAAAAAAAAAGGACAAAAAAAAACAACAAAATTATTTAGTTCTCACTGCAAAAAAATTCAGTAATGTTAACCTGCTTTTTTCGAAGAGCAGAGTATCTTGAAACCTCTTTTTTCAACCTACAAACAATATTTCTATCATTGTCAGTAGCTATAAAATTATCGGGTTGCTGTAAAAGATACATTTCAATTAAATCCAAAGCTTTCAAAGCATTGTGATCTTTAATTTTAGGTGCTAGTTCTAATATTTCTTCTTCAGTAGGATTATCATTCTTATTCCCAATATTACAGATTATGTCATCGTCAGATGGCATCTCAAAGGCAACATCAGCATCGATATCTACAAATTCTCTCACATCCATAGGATCATCGATTTCACTACTTACTGCCAAATTAGTTATTAGAATATCAAGTTCATCGAATTCATTTTTTAACTCTAGCTCTAACTGCTGACATGCCTGATTCCTTTCTGTCACTTGGTATCGAGGAAGAATACCCGTTTTTAGCCAAGCGTTCATAATTGTTTCCTAAGTAACGTTGCTCCATGCATCTGAGGTAGCATTAATTGCATTGAGAACACTAAAATCATCGAGTGAAGAAGAACCTGTAGCCTTCATTTTATCAAATGCATCAAGCTGTTTTTTACAAAAATGCTTTTATAATGGCATTTAAATGAATAGATAATGCCGGTATCACATGGCTGAAGGTGGGCGGTCGTATTTTTTGGTATTTTTTCAATCTGAATATTGGTAAGTTCAACTTCCCGAATATGGATAGTACAATAGTCCACAAAAAGAAGAATATGGCAATTTTGAAGTCTCATTTTTTTGTCAACACATTCTAACTAGTTGTTGTACATAAAGACCTGCATCTATACAGTTTCATTCCAATAATATCAAACTGGTAAATTTTTTTTATTTAAATTTCGGATGGCGCATAGATTTTCATTTGTATGAATAAACACAGGGGGGAGCTTTTTTGTTCTGGTTGCATTTGTTGCAAGCATCACAGTCGCTCGTACCTTATCCTTTTTATAACCAGAGACAGGTCCACATGCAAGAGTCTTTGATGGGCACATCCTCCAATAAAGGGACGTTTCATCTGCATTCCAAATATTGTCAAGCGTATACTCTTCACATATTGCTTGAAAACACTCTCTGTGCTTATTCAGGGATTCAACTGGTGGGAAACTTAGGGCCTCGCCATTTCTATTATACTGACTAAGACCAAATCGTTCTTGAAAACCATTAACCCAACCAGTACCTTTAAAATCAGTAATGTTTAGGGCTATGGTGAAAGTTTTGGCTTTGGTAAGTAGGGCTGCTTGATTTAAATCCATATTTGCTATGAGAGCACTTTCTACCCAGATACACATGGCTTCATCCAACTTGGGCCACTTTGGTTGACGATCGCATTTACGGTTTGTCTCAGCTTTGTTAGTAGTATCGACGCTTAACAATTTGGCAGATTGTTTGAGAATATCAGATATGCATATCCTTTTGATACCATAATCTTCAGCAAGTCTACTGTTCTGGATTGATGAAAACTTTCGCTTTTTTTTACAAATTTCCTTCTTTTCTTCAGCCATGAGATGTTTTCTTTTAACAGGTGCTTTAGCTTTAGTTACTATTTTATTGTTCAGTTAGATGAAACATGTTGTATTAATAATCTGAAATTTTTTTTCTTAAAAAGAAAAAAAATCACCCCTGCATAAAATCTGCATGTACCTGCAATTTCATTGAAAGAAAATTAAAAAAAAAATCTGAAAGTTCAATCGAGCTGCAAACTCCAGAGCCGATAGTCCTGCTCAAGATTGAACTTTAGACGTTCGTTTGATAAGTTTCTTCTTTTTTTTTTAAATTTTTTTTTTTTTAACATTCAGAAGTTCAATCGAGCCATTAGAGTTGCAAACTTCAGAGCCGATGGTCCCCACCTTAGACATTCATTTGATAAGTTTTTTTTTTTTTTTTTAACTTTTTTTTTTTTTTTTTAAATATCCAGAAGTTCAATCAAGCCGTTAGAGTTGCAAACTCCAGAGCTGATGGTCTTGCTCAAGATTGAACCTTGGATGTACATTTGATAAGATTTTTAAATTTTTTTTTTGTTTGTTTTTTATGAAACAGGTTGCGAATTGAAGTGTGAACAATGGATGGAATTGTTATTTTTGAATCAGACAAAGTATTTGTTAATGAAAGTGTTCTAGAAACGAATGTCAGTTGCTAACGCAAGTGACCATAATGCATTCGTTTATAAAGGCTCATATTACACTATCATAATTGTTAATGAAAGTGTTCCAGACGAATGTCAGTTGCTAACGAAGTGACCATAATGTATTTGTTTTATAAAGGCTCATATTACACTATCGTAGTAACAAAATGTTTTTCCAGTTTTTTTTTTTTTTTTTTTGCTTACAAAAAAAAAAATTAAAAAAAAAATATTAGCAGCACTTAAAAAGGCTCATCTTACACTATCATAATTGTTAATAAAAGTGTTCCAGGCTAGAGGTTGGAACCGGTTTTAATAATTCAGGTTTATCATATGAATTTTGTGATATTTTAGAATTTAATCCAATTAAAATTTAATAAATTCTAAAATATCACAAAATTTATATGATAAACCCGAATTATTAAAACCGGTTTCAACTTCTAAAGAGGAAAACTCTAACAACATACAATTCAAAAACCTATGAAAGAAAATACTAATGTGAATAGTAAAGTTTATATATCAAGTAAACTTAGAAAATAGTCAAGATAATATTAAAGATTGTAAAAAAAAAGAAAAAAAACCTTGGATGAATAGAGTAGACAAATTAGATCATTAACAAACACTAGTATAAATGAAGAAAATACTATACAAGATGTAGCAACAGGGAAAACAATAGAAGTCAAGAATTAGAAAAGGAAAAAGAAAGACACCAGGTTTAAAATAGCAAGAAGAATTATAAGAAAAGTAGCTGGAAATTAAGAGAAGTACTTTAAACTGCAAAAGAAGCCATACAGAAGAAAAGCAAGCTTATGAAATAAGAAAGAGAAAGCAGATATACAGTTCTGAACAGTTAAGAATTGGAAGAGAAAAAAAAAACTTTACATCTAAAATAGTAAGAAGGTTTTTGAAAGACCAAAAAATAAAAAGAAGTATACAAGATCTTGAAAGACACTTATTAGAAGAAATATAAGACTATGGAGTAAAAGAAAGAAAGAAAGCACAAAGTTCTAATAGAAAAGTAAAGAAAGACTTGAACAAACTAACTAAGATCTAGAAGTAGAAAAATCTAAAGTAGCATTAAAGGAACTAAAAGAAGAAAAGAGCTACAAATGAATACTTTTGAAAGAAACCTGTATAAAGAATACTACCAAGAGTAAGAAGAGCAAGGTGAATTTTAGAAACTAAAAGAAACACAAAAAGAAGAGAAAAAAATGAAAGACTGAAGCATTAGAGCAGACTACTAGTAGAAAATAAGGAAATGAAGTATAAAAAGATGAATTGGATAACTATAGAAGATCACAGGAAAAATTAAGTAGTAGCAGAATTTTTAAAATGTATAGAATAAAAAATATATAACATTTTAAGATTAGTGATTTGATGCTTTGCATTGTTCACAAGTATTGGCAATGGCCAAAGTGCAATTATGTTGTGAAATATAAATTTAATTAGATAGTACTGACAAAGCAGGTAGTTGCTAGCCAATGACCAAAGAGAATAAATCCTTAGTAAGTTAAGAATCTAAAGGCGTACTTGGGTGAAAACCGGGGGTGAGTCTCTAGTTTGATTAGATTAGCAAAAGCTACAGATAGAAATGTATAATTCTTGAATAGCTTAATCTCAAATAAATAGAAGCAGTATTGCCGAATTATAAAAAAAAATAAACTTTTACAAAATATGATTTCTCAACAATTACAATTTATTATAAATTTTATTTATCAAAATAAGCTAAATACACATCATATTAATATACTTCCACCTATTTACTACTTATTTTTAAAGATATTTTACTCAACTTTACTACTATTCTTTTTATTAAATTAAATTATAAATGTTCTTTACAGAAACATATTAATTTTTTTTAATAATCTTAATATAGTTTTAAAGATAATAATATTATTATTAAAATTATATTTTATAATTATTATTATTTTTTTTAAAAAAACTTAGCCTCTTTAGCATAAAGATTTTTATTCAAATATACTGGTGGGAAGCTCACAATGAAACTCCAATTACATTAAAAAATACAACTATTTATATGTATAATTTTTGGTTGCCTATTTAAATAGTCTGTGTATAGATAACTGTATACTATAGGTTCTATACTAGCTGTCATACCTATAACTCAACTAGGAGATTACCTATTTAAACACTCTGTAACATATACATCCCCTAGTATCACCAGAATATCTTTGCTATATTTGTTAATTGAGAAGTACTGGATGCTTTCCATAGCTTTAGGACTAATTTATCATTGAGGCATTGTTGTTAGAGCTTTTTATATCTACAATTTGGTTAATCTAAACTTTAGTAACTTATACTGAGTCCAAGAACAAGTACTTGCAAGCCAAAGCCACTACTATTACCTACCTCTGCCTTTATAAAGTTCATACAGACTTTAGCACCTACTTTACAGATTACTACTAACTTTCCTGGCGTACTGACAGTATCTCCAAACTCCCAATCCAGATGGTTCAAAAAAACTTGCATCCTCAAACTCTCAATCTAAATAGTTTAAAAGAAACTTGCATCTCTTAGTATTCTGATGAATTCTTTTCTCTGTATACACATAGCCTAGTTGGTGTGATACCTTCTGAACACCCAGTTCTCATTTAGTCTGCTATCAAATCTGATTGCTGATGATCATTCTTTATATAGTACTATTGAAAATCTGTGCTATCTCTCTATTTAGAACTTGTCAAGTGGGCTTCTATATCCCTAATCCTCTGGGTTTACCCAGATACATCACTTGGGTTTTATATAACTCTTGTATTATATTATTGTTCTGCATCCTTCCAGTATAAGCTGATATAACCAAGGTTACAGGTGCTAACCCATCAGATTACACACAGTTTGCTATAACACATTCTGTAAAATTCAAATTTCGTCAGAAGTACAACAACTTATCAACTTTACTAAGTTGCTACATCCTTACTTTTAATTAGATTTAGATTAAAGCAGTGGTTAAATTATACTAAAATTTTGCAAAAAATATTTTTTATTAGAACACAAAAGATAGTTTTTAAATAAAATTTTGATATATAACTAATTTTTAAATTTTATTGTTTTTGTTATACAAAAAGATAATCTGTATATTATATATAATCTTAAATTTTAATTGGTTACAATATCCTAGCACTATAGTGTTATAGCATTATAAATTAAATCTTTTTTAAGATTTTTAGAATTTAAACAAAGTTTTATTAATTGGTGATTTGACAGTAAACCAGAAAATTTTTATAAAGTAAATTTTACTATAGACCTAAATGTGAAGCACTCTTATCTAAAACTTTTTTCTTTACTAAGTAAATCATTTTTGAGCTTCTAATGAAAGTTGTAGAGCTTATTAAGATGCATCTAATAGTAATAAGAATATTAAAATTGGTCTAGTAGTTTTTAAGAAATCTTTAAAAAACATTTTACTAACATATCAAATTTTTTTAAAAAAATTTGATTTTTTAAAGAAATTTTATATGTGAGCAAAATGTTTTTTAAAAACTATCAGGCCAATTTTAATATTCTTACTACTATTAGATGCATTTTAATAAGCTCTACAACTTTTATTAGAAGCCTAAGAATAATTACTTAATAAGAAAAAAAGTTTTAGATTAGAGCACTCCACATTCAGATCAATAATAAAATATATTTATAAAAATTTTGCAAATTCTTTTTGATTGACTGGTGAATTACTAATTAAGTTATATTTAGTATTTTTGATCAAAAAAATAAAAATTAAAAAAATTATTATTAACTTGACATATTTTTAAAACCTGTTATAAATAATAGTTGGTTTTAAAATATATTATTCAGAGATGTGATAACATAATATAGTTGATAAGTTGTTATTTTCAAATAACAAGTTTAGAGTTTAAATTCCATTAGTGATGATTTTGAAAAATAAAATTTGTTTCAGTAATAATTATTTAATAATTAGTTGAATATATCATCTGCAAACTTGATATCACCATCTTGAATAGAAGCTTTTGGGTAAAGTTGTATAATATTATATAGGCAAAACCAAGAAACTGAAATAATTAAATCTATTTAGCAAGTTTTGAACAAGGAGGTAGTAAAAATCTTTGATGATATTGCAGAAGCCAGAACTCTGAAAACTAGAGACAAAGAATCATATGTAATAATTCTAGAGCAAGAGGAGTTTACCAATCTGGCTGTCAGAGTTATATTAAAAAAAAAGTCTTATACTATAAAATTAAGAATCTAAAGAAGAGAATTAAAAGTATCTAAAGCCTAGATATACTGATCTAATTAAGCTAACCAATTTAAAAGTTTAGAAGAGATTGGTATAAAGACTGAAAGCAAGGTATCAGGATCAAAACAAACTTTGTAAGAGCAAAGAAACTAGGAATTGTGTAGTTTAATGATTAGCTCTTATTGCTATTATTAGTTTTAATTATAGCAGATTGGTTGGTTGATCTATAGTATAGATAGGCAACAAATATGAACTAGTAGGTTAGGGTTA
>CAJVPZ010004325.1:0-10075 GCA_910592135.1 Racocetra fulgida | reverse complement strand
TTTATAAAATTAAATATAAAAAAAATTTGCCATTAAGTTTATATATAATTTTAAAAATATACCGTCTACCCTTAAATTATATTAAATGTTAAATTGAAATAGCTATCGGCTAGTAGTAAAAGTCAACAATTATAGTTACTAGCGTGTATATAACGATTAGGCTCGTGTAAACTCGTGATTCGCTCAGAAGATTTGATTCTTAATTCTAATCAGCATGTGATATCTTTTACATAATGAAAATTTACTGTTTTGATGATTAAGATTGTCATCTCCTTATTTGGATGGACCCTCCTGGATCACTGGGTTTATTTTTCTTGAAGTGTCCCTAAGTTAAATATGAACTTCTGCTTTTTCTGCTCTAACGAATATCTGAATAGCTGCACTATCATTTATCAAACATCTGCTTAAACGAAACAGTCTATTACAATAACAATATTTTTATATCAAACTTCTGCTCAAACGAAACAGTCTATTACAGTAACAATATTTTTATATCAAACTTCTGCTCAAACTAAACACTCTATTACCATTATAATATGGAAGAAAAGGAAGAAAAGAAAGAAAAGAAGAATAATAAGAATACAAAAGAGAATAAAACAAAAAGCGAAAAGAAAATGAAGGAGAAGTAAAACCAAACATTATTAAAGGTAAAAATTATATTGTAACAAGAACCTCAGAGATATATATATTTATATTTTTATTATCTATTTACTTTATTTATTTATCTTTTTTTCTTTTATTGTTATCTTTTATTCCTATTATTTTATATTATTTTATTAGTATTGTTTTTTTTATTTTATTAGTTATTTATTTGGACTCTTCCATAATGTGTCATATTAGGAGCTGTTTAGTTTATACATCTATTAACTTTATACATTGGCCAGGCATATTGGAAGCTCTTTAGGCTTTACACACCAGACGGCATGCGTAACTGGCCCATTAACCATGGTGCTCATGTCAAGGCTGCTAGGATACATCTGTTAAAGATAACAGGTCAATCTCTATGCTGGCCTATATTCAAGAGATTGGGGGCATATTTAATTTTGTGCATTATTAATTATTGTCGCAGCTGATGCTGAAAACAGCTGAAGCTGAAATTTGGGGTCTCGATTTAAAAATCTAAGCCCTGCTAAAATCCACATATACTTGTTAATTATCAATTCTAACCCTAAACACTAACTTAACTATAAAAAAAAATCGAGGAAAAAATACCCGAAAAAATTTTGAAAAATTCATATCAAAATAGACCCGAATTTCAGCATCAGCCGTTTTCAGCATCAGCTGCGACAATTATTAATCTTACACATTGAGGCTCATTGTGGAAACTTACGAACCCGATAGGATACGTGTACAAGCCTATTAACCATATATTATGTTGAAGCTTGATACATAGTTGCAGTTTAATTCGTATATTATATTAATTATGTCATTATAATATTACTTAAAACTATTTATGATCTATATTTTTTTTTTGTTACTTTAGTTAAAACGAGTTTAACTTAAATGCTAATTATAAATACCGGTATTTATATAATTTATTTTAGACAATTGAATTCTTTGATGAATACATTTCAGAAGATTGGTCCTATGAATCGTACAAAGATGAAGAAAAAAATCTATATCAGAGATCCGGGCAATTGATTTACATCAACCAATCAGACGAAATTCCTCCCATCGAAGTTCGACGATTTTCGTGTTTCGTGTAACGAAAATCGACTAGAGCAACCAAATCCAAAAGACCTTGCAACCTATAATAGAACCTATAATAGAACCTATGGAATCTACAGACACAACCCAAAGTAATGTAGTATAATGGTTTTAACCACCTAATTAATTATTAGTTAAGATTAGAACTTCTATAACTCAAATTTGTGCAAAGCTAAACTAATATTTAAAGGCTTGTAAAATTCTCTTGTAAAGTTAGCCTTGAGCCATACAATTTAATAAATTAATAAAAAAAGTTCTTCACAAAAATCAACCTACTCACTACTCTTTAGTTAGTTTTCTATAATTTTTGCTAAGTTATAAGAAATTATCTAACAATATATGCATATGTTTCCAACTGGAATCTATAAGTCCAATGTTCCAGATTACAGGTTCAATAGAACCAAGTTGATTTAATTGCCCAATACTAAATATGTAACAGATTACAACCAGAGTTTGCTACATCGAATTAGATGAACAATACTTAATCCGGAGAAATGACTATTTTAATTCACGATAATGTTGAAAAAACTAATTTTCATCTCAAATTTTTTTTTAATTAAGGTTAATATTTAGAATCAATTTGAGGTTCATAAAATATTTTTACTTAGAACACCACACACAATGAGACAGTTTTTGAGATGTGTAAATGCTATAAGGATAAAATTTGTGTAATTTATTTCTATTTCTATTGGCTAAAAAATTGTGATCGGGAGTTACGCCGGAGAATTTAAAGTTTTGAATTATCTTAACGTTAACGTTTTCAGAGTCGTTGTCTTTTGGAATTACAAAGATGTCTCCTCACCCAGCAACTGATTGGGACCAATTACAAGATCGCTTCTACAGGTAACTAAGATGAAGCAATCGTACTTTTCAGTATTGTATTATTCGATAAGTCACTGATGTACACTATACGCGTGCTTTTAACGTCTAGGAAGCAAGAAATATATCAGATGTCATGGAAGCATATGGATTTGTCAAAATATATGATAGCTGGTGCTGCATTCGGTGGGCCAATAGGTATTTTCTGCAAATGTATAATTGTATGCATAGTTTTTAAAAAAATACGCGATTTTGTTTTAATATACTTTGATTTTTAATTTTGTAGCAATGATTCGTGACGATAAAAAAGTTTTAATGTTGCAAAAGCAACAGCCAGTTAAACCCACCATTTATCTTTATACATCAGCCGGAAAATTATTGGAACAATTACAAGTGAGATATTTTTAATCTATTCGATAAGTTTTTGAAAGTTTTCTGATTCAATTCGATTTTACTTTATAGTGGGACAAAGGCCGCATTATTAAAATGGGTTGGACTGATGCTGAACAACTAGTTGTTGTCATGGAAGATGGTATTATAAGACTGTATGACATTCATGGTGATTTTACTCAATTTTCTCTTGGAAAAGTGAGTATTACGATTAGATTACTCCCGAAGAGGAGAATACTTTCTTATTCGATATATTACTATAAACTGTAATTTTATTTATAGGAAGCCAAAGATCATTTAGTTATTGATTGTAAGATTTGGGGAACGGGTCTAGTAGCTTTGACTGGGAACTTTAAGCTTATTGCTCTGATAAACTTTGATGAACCTAGGCCAAAGCTTATGGCTGATCCAGGTAAATTTTATTATAGAATTGAATAAATAACGTATTAAATATTTAACTAACTATCGCATTTGGCATAAGGATTGAACGAACCACCTCATAGTTGGACATTAGTCCCACCTCAGTATACACTCAGCCGTCATGTAGAAGTATTTTTAGCTACTGGCTCTACGATCTTAACTGTTGATGCTATAGAATCTCAGGATCAAGTGCGTGTTTAATGTGTTTTTTTGATAACGAACCTTCAATCAATTTGATATTTAAAATAATTTGTATTTCAGTTTCTTCAGCAAGGTCCTTTTACCAAGATGGATGTATCTCCGAATGGTAAATTTTTGGCTCTCTTTACCAATGAAGGTAAACTTATGGTTGTCCCCATCGATTTTTCCAAGAACCTTTCAGAATTTGCCACAAAATCACAAGTACCACCTCAACAGCTGGTCTGGTAGGAAATAGCATAATAATAATAAATAATAATAAATAATAATAATAATAATAATAATAATAATAATAATAATAATAATAATAATAATAATTACTATTGCAATCATTATTACTACTACTATTATTATTAGTATCATTACTGAACATTTATTTTGTAACACAATTAATTAATTCTTACGAATCAATCAATTTTTATACGTAGGTGTGGTACTGATTCGGTTGTTTTATATTGGGACCAACTTCTCTTAATGGTCGGACCATATGGTGATTGGATTAGATACCCTTATGATGATGCTATACATTTAATTCCAGAGATAGATGGTGTTCGTATAATTAGTAGTGACAAATGTGAATTTTTACAGAAAGTTCCAAGTACGTATTTTATTTTTTATTTTTTTTAAATAAATAAAATATATATATATATATTTTTACTGGTTTGAATTTTTGTGATCTAAAACATTTGTTGTCCCATAGATGTTACCGAGGAAATTTTCAAAATAGGCTCTACTGCTCCAGCGGCAATGTTATTTGACGCTTTAGAACACTTTGACGTAAGGAAATATGCAACCTAATGTTTAAACAAAAATAATCTAAACAAAGATAAATTATTTCATGATACTTTTATTCATATTGTTTTAGAAACGGAGTCCAAAAGCTGATGAGAACATACGAAGCATTCGTACTGAACTTGCTGATGCAGTTGATGCTTGTATCGAGGCTGCAGGGCATGAGTTTAACCAAGTTCGGCAACGAAGTCTACTTAAAGCGGCAGCGTTTGGCAAAACGTTTCTCGAGTCGTATAATTCTGATCGTTTTGTAGAGATGTGCCAAATATTAAGAGTGCTAAATTCTGTACGATATTTCGAAATTGGAATACCAATAACTTATACACAGTTAATGTCATTTATTTTTAAACCATTCGTGTCTATGAAAGATAATTTATTTACCAAAATTTTTTAGATATATACGTATTTCACCAGACGCATTAATCGACAGGTTGATAAACCGCCATCATCATTTGCTAGCATTAAGAATTTGTGAATATTTAAAGATGAGGACAGATCGAGTTCTCATCCATTGGGCTTGCGCAAAGGCAAGTAAAGTCTTTGGATTATTTTCTGCAGTCCATACATATATTAATTTGCGTTTTGTTATATATTAAAAATCTATAAACTCTTACCTCATAATGTATATTCTGTTTTCATTTTATAGATTAAAAAATCTACAGATGATGAGGAAACTATTTGTCGAATGATTGTGGAAAAACTGGCTAACAGACCCGGCCTTTCTTATGCTGAAATTGCGAGAACTGCACACAAAGTTGGGCAACCGAAATTAGCAACAAGAGTATGTTATTTATTTATTATGACTGTTATCTTTTAAATTGCTGAAGTAAAATAAACATTTTTTTTTCAGTTACTCGACTATGAACCACGTGCGGCTGATCAAGTGCCTCTTCTTATAAGCATGCAAGAAGATGAGTTAGCGCTAATAAAGGCGATTGAAAGCGGTGATACTGATTTAGGTATGAATCAAAATAAATTATAGTCCAAAAATGGTTTGCTAACGATCATCTTTTACTTTATTATTTAATAGTTTATTTAGTAATGCTTCATCTCAAAAGAAAACTTCCACTTGCTGAATTTTTCAGGATCATCAATAATAAACCTATGGCTTGTAATTTATTAGAAGTATATTGCAAGCAGCAAGATTTGAAACTTTTAGCTGACTTCTATTATCAGGATGATAGGAGAGTAGAAAGTGCTAATATAGCAATATTAGAGAGTTATAAACAAAAGGTAGGTATTTTTATAAATAATTATTTGATTATATCTCTCGTATTCTCTAAAAAATTCATGCTTTAGGATTTAACTGAAAGAATTAACAAGCTGAAACTTGCACTTAAATCGTATCAAGACGATAAAGAGCATTCTTTTGAAGCGAAGGTATATTTCCTGTTTCTTTTCCACATTTGTCGATCGCTCTAACCTTTTTCTAATATTTTTAGGCTGTCGACGAACACATTAAATTATTACAATCACAAGCTCAATTAGAAAAAGACATGAATCAAAAATTTGTCGGGTTACCTTTGAGTGAGACAGTTCACAAGTGCATTATCGCGAATCAATCTAATAGAGCAAATAAGCTTAAATCAGACTTTAAAATTCCTGATAAACGGTTTGTAGTCAATCAAAATTTTTTTTTAGGTTTATTTATGCGACAATTTTTGTAATTTTTTTTCGACTCAATTAGATTCTGGTGGATTAAGTTAAAGGCTTTGGTCGAAATGAGAGATTGGGAAGAGCTAGATCGATTTTCAAAGTCAAAGAAGTCTCCTATTGGATATGAGGTACACATTGAATATTCTCAATGTTTTAGTATTCCAAAATTAATCAATTTATTGAAATTTTTATTATGACAGCCATTTGTTGAAGAGTGTATCAAAGCCACACAACAAAGTGAGGCTGCCAAATACATTCAAAGATGCGATCCTGCCATTCGACCTGGCCTATATATAAAAATAGGAGATTTCAGGGCTGCAGGTCAAGAAGCACTTGCGTTAAAGGATGTTCAGTTACTACGGTACGTGTTAACATTCATGCATATTTTTATAGTAGAATTATCTTTTAATATAGTATTTATTTATTAAAACAGTGAAATAAAAGGAAAATGTGCTGATCAAGTCATTGCGCAAGAATTAGATGCTTATATTGCTCAAGCAACCGCGAGATAGAATCTGGATTTTCTTTTCAGTGTAATTTTTGTAATATATATATAAACAATTTCGAGATTAAATGTACATTAATAAATTTCTTGTAGTGATTGAATTAATATTTTGAATTTCATGGTTTATTATTAAATACTGAATTGAGTAGTTAATATTTAAGAGGATGTCAACATGTTCCTAGCTTTCTTTCAAAGTATTTGATGTCGGAATTCTAACTTTATCTAATTCATTAGCAAGATAGCAAGATTTGAAATGAAGAACCAACATTGTAATACATAAGAATGTAATATTTGGCGGTGCGATATATGATGTACAATGGCATATTACGAAATCCGCAGCTACAACGATCGAACCCCACTTTTCCCAAAAACTCGTAGAATTTTTTGACCGAATTTTGGTATTTTTAAGGTAATAATAAAATGAAAAAAATAATAAGCAGAATTCTAATGATTGGCTTAATAAAAAACTATTATAAAGTTCAAATCCATATTTTGGGTTGGCATCGTCGAAAGTGAATAACAACAGATCTAGTATTTTATAGGATTAGTGTTCGATACAATCAAACAAAACTTGATAATCAAATAGATATTTATAATTAAGTTGGTCATTAAATAATCATAGTTCAAATAAGTTAAATAATGTATGTACATATATGTTATCGATAATAATACAGTAAGACCTTCCAAGTGCACGCCCTTAGGATCACACTTCAACATGTATTTAGAGAATAATAAGAAAAAGTGCATTTATAGAGGTCAAGTATAGAGAGTGTATGCACTTATAGAGGGTGTACTTAGAGAAGTCTGACTGTAGTGACTATTAACGTATAACTGATTTGATCTATGATTATTTGATACCCAACCTAATCTTAAGTATTTGACTATCAAAGATAGTCATTATAGCCATTATTTAAACAAGCACAAATTTATTTGAAAGTTAAAGCCTTACCTTTGTCATGAACTACTAAGTCTTCAAGCCAGTGAGAAAGCACCAGTAAACAAAATAAAACGTTTGCTTTGATACCTCCTCCGAAACCAGAGAAAAAGCGATACCACAAGCCAGCAACCAAACTCCAAATTATCGCACCAAATAGTGAATGTGAATATGGTGCAGAGACTATTTCCACCTTAATCGTAAAGTCAGATCTAATTTTTACTAAAGAAAAGTTAGGAAAAAAGTTCTTGGTAACACTTTAAAATATTAATTTTTATACTTACATTCTTCAATATGAAGAATAGTAAAGAGAGTATGTAACACGTCGATAAACTACATCGATATTTGGCGTCAATATTATTTAGATAGTTATCACGGGACTTTGTATAATACTGTATATTATTGGACTAACCTGGACAGCACTCATTAATACCCAAATTGGGATTGTTGGCTCGATAACTTTAACGAGCCAAGCACCACAATAGTGACCATAAAACATATTCAAGAAAGCTATTTAATATTTTTCGTAGACATGAAATCATTCAAGAGCCATGTATCTTATTAAAATTAGGTTTAAACCATCTGATTGGTTGTTGAATTTTTATTGACTATTTGTGTCCAGTACAGAAATATGTTACAAATCTGTAATAGGATACCGTGATTGGATTTTGGCTCGTTAGAATTGCCTCACCGAGATGGTCATTTTGGTGGTAACATCATCCAAAATGGTCCAGCGAATCATAAGTTATTCACTGTCGAAAATATTTTCTTGAAATGCACACCTCTGTAAATGGTCTCTTATAGTTTGTCCAATCAGATTCGTTAGCGACTTTTTATACGTATTAGGTATTACGACAGCCAATCAAATGATTTTTAATCATCGCGTGTCAATATTTGTACTATTACATTTACGCGTTTGTGTAATATGAATATTTTTTTAAATTTTAATATAACACTACTGGTATATATATTTAGCAAACAGAAACAAGTAAGCGATTTTTTTTTTGTTTACATTTTATTTTATATTTTATTACATTTTACAAGTACCTTTACATTCTTTACGTTCAGCTCGTCACTAATAATAGAAATGTAAAAAACCTTGAAAAGTTTCTATAATGAAGGTTTACTAATCTTGGAACAGAAGTAGGTTATGTTGTCTTCATAAAAGTCAATAAAAACTTATTCATAGTAATTATTTTCTCACCTGAGTGTATATCTAAAATCTTTCTTTTATATTTACATTTTGTTTCAGGCTAGAAGAGACCAAGACTTTACTGTCCTACTAAACGTTCCGTTTTTATCGATAGCGATTATCTAAATACACTGCGTTCTTTAAAACGAAGTTATTGCTGAAGTTTCTACGAATCCAATGGTATGAAGAATGTAAAAGTGAACTTTTTTTTGAAAATATACACCTTTTGAAGAGGGACAATTGGCTAATCTATTTTTTCTTGATTCTTTTTAAACTTACAAGTACTTGACGTAAAAAGTGATCTAATGAGTGCAACAGAATAAGAGCTTTCGGTCAAATACAATTATGAAGAGTTGGTACATTATAAACGTAATGGAAAAATCGAGGGACACTGGTTTATAGTAAGTAAATCACTTATTCATTCGATGTTGTTATTTTATATTTATATAAATTATTGAAATGCATTATTGTTATAGCCACCAAATATTATGATATGTGCGTTCATCTAATCATTTTGGCTGTAGAATCTATTACGGTTTTTGAATCAGAGTCAGATATAATTAAAAACTCAAAAAAACTTATTACGTTTAATAACGAAACTTTTTACACTTAAAACAACTATTTATATAATAACAAAACAACAACTAAACCAACAAGACCAATACTAAAGCAACAATCACACCAACAAAACCAATGGCTAAACCAACAACAGAACTAATAATGAAGATTAGTGTCAAACTCAAAAACTATTAAATAAATATTCGTGCATAATGGTCAAGTGAAATTTCTAATGAGATCTGTATTTATATATATATAAATAATTTTAAATTTTTAAAATTAACTTCAAAGTATACATCTAGATGCACAATTACTAGTAATGAATTGGAAAAAAGAGGTTTTATATAAAGATAACGAAAAGAATATTTAATAAATAAAAGCTATCTAATTAATTTATTAAAAGACACACTTAAGTTATTTAATTTGTATAAATAAAATATTACCATAGTGCACTGACCGAAGTATTATCTATTTTCAGTATCTTTCAGTTAAAATACCAGGTATTTTACATGGTATATTTTTTTAACTAGGGGATATTACCCGATATTTTGCATGATATTTTTTATACTACTACATATTGATTTTTGCATCACACATGTGTCTATACAAAATACCCTTCTATACAATTCACCGATCAAGATACCCACGGGTATCTGGATACTTTGGTCAGTGCACTACGGTAGTAGTACTAATTTCGCTAATATATAAAATACTAAGATTAGGCAAAGTTATTGCATAATAATCCCACCGATTGCCTATATTCTATGTTAATGTATTGAATATCCAAAGATCAGTAATATTATGAGAAGGATTAAAACTAAACACTAAAAATAGCAATCAATCCATTATTAATCTAGATGTGATATTAATTCACTGTTGTTTACTTGTATCAAATTGATTAATG
>CAJVPZ010004324.1:0-10075 GCA_910592135.1 Racocetra fulgida | reverse complement strand
ACGGTATAGAGAAATAATGAACAGGTTGAGATGATTGAGATAATGTAGAGGAATATGGATTTTGTTGAGAAGATGGTATGGATGAATGTAAATTTAGTTGGTCGGTTGGTCGGGATGAAGGTAAAAAATCAGTTCATTCTGTAGATATAGAGGGTGCAAGACGATCCGGATCAATAGCATTAGGATTTAAAGGCCAAATACCAGTAACTCTAAAAGCGTTAGTAATCACTTCAGGTATATAGGTTTTTATATATGCTAGACCAAACATTCTGGCGAACGTGTGTTTGGTTACTAATTCATCACTCTCACTATGAAGCTTATTGCAGGCTTTGCTGTATTCAGTTTTTAGTTTAGAAAAAGGGAGTTCTGACAGCTGAAGGATGTGAGTTGTATGTGGAGGTAGGGCATATAAAAGAATTCCATTTTCGTGGCAAAACTTGATACTTGTGTAATTTATATGGCTCGAGTAGCCATCGAGCATTAGAAGAACTGGGTGCCAAAAAAAAATAGAACTAACAAAATGACAATAAAATATTAAAAGAGGAACTTGAACCCTTCAAAAATCCCGGTATCTGCTCACTAAAATTAGCTCTTAAATATCCTGCTTCCCGAATTCCACAAGCAAACGAATCAAAGCTCCAACGATCAAAAAAAAGAAAAACCTTGCCTTTTGCTCGACTTCTTACTAACGAGGAATCTATACAAGCATTAAAAGAAATGGACGAGTTAGCAAAGGACAAGGCAGAAAGCACAAAACGTAGAAAAGAAGAAGCTGCTCAGAAACGAGCCGAACAGGAAGTAAAGAAAGCACAAAAAAAGGCTGAAATGGAACGAAAAAAAGAAGAACGTTTGCATAAGAAGGGTAAAAAGTGTTAACGGCAGATAATCTTTTATCATGTGTTATATGTAATATTCGGATTAGGTTACTTTTTTGATGTAATTAATGTTATACTTATATATATATATCAAGAATAAATTTATGCAGTATGCTGCAGTATGTAAATCTATTAATATTCGTAGTGCGCCATAATACCTCCGGCTAAGAAAAAACATAACAGTTTTTCGATAGATTTTAGGAGTTCTAAAGAAAAATTTTTTTTTATAGTACAAGCTTTTTTTGTTTTACTGACAGGTAGTAAATTGTGTCTTAGTTTATTTCAATAAATCTTAGGAATAACTAAGCTTTCCCTGAAAATTTTTACTATTAGCACTCTTAGGTGCACCAGAATACCCAACCCTTCCTTATATTTTGGTCACCTAAAAATTTTATCAGAGCCTCCGTTGTCATATATCCTTCAACTTCATTGATTGTAGGAAGTGAAATTGTTTTTCCGGTGGAAGTAGACATATTCACGTATTTTTAGTTTTTGGATGACAAAAAAATTTTTTAGTAAGAAATAGTCATATATTCTACCTTTTTATAGTTTATACACACAATCAGATTGTTGTACAACAGGCCACATATTGTTATACGATAAAATGACAATACTGATATTGTATTTTTCCGTAACATAAAGAAATATTTTTATTGTCATTCAAGCATATGGAAAATTAAAAAACTATTTATTCCTGAAGAGGTGTCACAGTAAGGTTACATGAATTCTTAAACTATCATTACAGTCACGTTTGTTCATGACGGAAATTTATTTTTATTATTTTTATTTAATTATTCGAGGATATAATAGATGAGTTAGGAACTTGAAACTATTATGAAATAGTGAAGCTTTCACTTATCGTTTCTTCCCTTAAAAAGTTTTCACGTTCACATCATCTATATATTCCCATTCACTACTTTTTTGCACGTTTTATAATACAGATGTGAATGGTGATTACATTTGTCACAAACCTTATACCTGTGGTTCCAACCTCTAAAGATGTGCCACTTTTTGAAGTAATTTTGACTTTTTTTATTTGTAAGTGTATTATTTTGATTTTTCATTGTTATACGTATTAACAGAAAAAATATATGTACATAGCTAAAATTTTTATTATACAAACTGTGGGGCACTTGTGTTTGTGACCCGTTTACAAACAAATTATATATATACCTTATAAGGGGGATCACTAAAGCCTTGTACCCCGTGACTTTTGAAGTTTTAATTGTAATTAGAGTTAAGGTTAATTTATTGTTAAGGTAAGGGCAAGTATATAAGTAAAATTTCCTTCCTGACATTTTTTATTAATATACCAAGACAGATTTAGACTGCTGTTTTTCATATTTTATCATTTTTTTGATTTTTTGATTTTTTCGTGCTAGTCCGTGTAAGCAAAATTTCATGATTTTGATTGGTGATCTACATAAAAAAAGTCATGTGGGTACAAGGCTTTAGCAGACCCCCTTATAAGGTAAAAATACTGGTTATATGTATGTATATGATATTTGGTTTTATCAAATGTTTAAAAGCAAATTAAAAATAAATAAAAGTCACTGACCCAGAGGTTAGCTGTGTAACAGTTATATATGTATAATTTTATGATTTAATATTATTTACAATATAGTCAATAATTTCCCAACTTAATTTTGAAATAGTTAGAGTTGAATAAAATTTAACCCGTTCTATTTTATCAATACCAATTTCAATGAAAAGTTTATATATTTTTTTAGCTCTTTCTGTTTGTTTCCAATGTGTAGTATTTTAACCTCTTTAGGTAGTTAGTTTTTTACTTCTTTATCTACTTTACTTTAAGCCTTATGATCTTGATATTTTTTTCATTTTTATAATAATTCAAGTGATCAGATAACTTTTTATCAAATTGAAAGTAACAGTTTAAAAGCTTTTGACTTGCAATATTATTATTAGCTTTAGCTTTAACTATTTCTTTATAAAGATAAGTATAACTATCTTTAGATAACTAAGAGGTGAATATTAAATCTTTATTAATACTATCATCTTTTAATTCTTTGATAAGTTTTTTTGTTATAGAAGATTTGTTCTCCTTAGTAGTTAACTTCTGTCTTTTATCAGATTTATCTGATGATTCTATAATATGTTTTTTTTTGTATTTTATTTTCATAAAGTAGAGGGTTTTCTGATCTAATAATGGTAATATAGCTATTGGAGAACCTAATCCAAGGTCATCGCCTAACATATTTGCAAGAGCAGAAGTTTCGACTAAAATGTAGTATAGGTGGTTAATACCCAAAAAAATTTCCAGCGGATCTCCTGCAGTATAGGTGGTCAAGCTCTGATAAGTTAGTAACTTAGCAATCACTAACAAACTCTAATCAAGTTTGTTTAAACTTCTAATCGTAGACTATTTTAACCTTCTGAATACAAACTATTTTAACATTCTGCTCATAAACTATTTTAATCTTCTGATCGCAAACTATTTTAACTTTAGCTTTAACTTAAAACTTAAATAAAAATCATTAAGTTTAAACTGAAGCTTAAGTGAAAATTATTTGAGTTTAAGCCAAAGCTTAGACAAAAGGGATCTTAGTTTTTAAATCGATGTTTATTACTCTGAGTTTTAACATATATTATACTTAGTGACATAAACTTAATTAATTTTGCATTTTTGATATCGATCTATTGCTACTGTCCTATTAGCCTTTAATTCTTAATAGCATTATTCTGTTACTCTGTATATAACAATAATTATTTCGATATTATGAATTAGCAGTGATAGAAAATGCTGATCAAACATAAAATATTATATAAATGTGATGGGGTTGAAAAAGATGAACACAAGGCATTAGTACATATATTATCAAAATCATCAAAAATCATAAATGCATAACATTAGACGTTGGACATTCTTGTTATAATAAAACTTTTTGAACATACTAAAATGGCATAGAGATGAAATAGAATTGAAGAAAAAGTACCAACGTGGCAAATATGAAGAGTGCTAATAGAACTTAAGTCATATGTTAGGCATTGTTATGAAAATGTTATTGGGGTTGAAAAGATGAACATAAGGCACAACTCTATTATCAAAAATCAGCAGATAGGAAATGCTGGCGGAATATTTAATATAAGATATTCTTATTATATTCTAATTAGGTTGAATATACGAATATGGTATAGATAGAGTTGAAAATGGAATTGGAGTTGAAAGGACAAACACGAGCATTCATTTACTTTATTACCAAAAATTAAGAAATATGAAGAATGCTTATGAAATATATAATGTTGGATATTGTTATGAAAATGGTAGTGGAGGTTAAAAAAGATAAACATAAGGCACAATTTTATTATCAAAAATCATCAAATAGGAAATGCTAGCGAAATATTTAATATAAAGCATTCTTTATTATATTTGAATTGGATTGAGTATAATCGAAATTGAAAATAGAATTGAAGTTGAAAGGACAAATATGAATATTCATTTCTGTATTAACAGAAATCGGTAAAGATAAAAAATGCTTAAAAAATATAATGTGTACATTGTTATAGAAATGGTATTGGGGGTTAAAAAATATGAACGTAAGGCACAATTTTATTATCAAAAATCAGTGAATATAAAATGCTGGCAGAATATTTAATACTAAACATTCTTTATTATATTAGAATTGGATTGAACATATAAAAAATGGTGTAAATAGAGATGAAAACAGAATTGAAATTGAAAAGGACGAAGATAAGCATTCATTTACTGTATTACCAAAATTGGCAAATATAAAGAATGCTCATAGAATATATAGTGTTAGGCATTGTTATGGAATAGTATTGGAAGTTAAAAAAGATGAACATAAAGTACAACTCTATTATCAAAAATTAGCTGATAGGAAATGCTAGCAGAATATTTAATATTTGTCATTCTTTATTATATTGAAATTGAGTTTAATATACAAACAATGGTATAAATCGAAATTGAAAATGAAATTGGAGTTGAAAGAACGAACATAAGCATTAATTTACTGTATTGACAAAAAATTGGCAAATATGAAGAATGCTTAAGAAACATATAATGTTGGACATTGTTATGGAAATAGTATTGGGGGTTAAAAAAGATAAACATAAAGCACACAACTCTATTATCAAAAATTAGCAAATAAGAAGTGCTAGCGAAATATTTAACACAGAACATTCTTATTATATTGGGACTAGATTGAACATACGAAAAATGGAATTGGAGTCGAAAAGGACGAATATGAGCATTTTTTACTGTATTACTAAAAATTGGCAAAGATGAAGAATGCTTATAGATTATATAGTGTTCGATATTGTTATGGAATAGTATTGGGGGTTGAAAAAGATAAATATAAGGCACAATTTTATTATCAAAAATCAGCAGATAGGAATATATAAAAAATGGTATAAGTAGAAATTGAAAATGAAATTAGAGTTGAAAAAGATGAATATGAGCATTCATTTACTATATTACTAATAATCGGCAAATATGAAGAATGCTTATAGAATATATAGTGTTAGACATTGTTATAGAATAGTATTGGGGTTGAAAAAGATGAACATAAGGCACAACTTTATTAACAAAAATCAGCAGATAGGAAATGTCAGTGGAATATTAAATATTAAACATTCTTTATTACATTGGAATTGGGTTGAATATATAAAAAATGGTATAAGTAGAAATTAAAAATAGAATTGAAGTTGTAAAGGACGAACATAAGCATTCATTTACTGTGTTACTAATAATTGGCAAATATGAAGAATGCTTATAGAATATATAGTGTTGGGCATTGTTATGGAATTAAGGTTAAAAAAATGAATATAAAGCACAATTTTATTATCAAAAATCAGCAGATAGGAAATGCTGACAGAATATGAATACTAAATGTTTTTTATTATATTAAAATTGGGTTGAGTATATAAAAATAGTATAAGTAGAAATTGATAATGGAATTGGAGTTAAAAGGACGAATATGAGCATTCATTTATTGTATTACCAATAATCGGCAAATATGAAGAATGCTTATAGAATATATAGCATTGAGCATTATTATGGAATAGTATTGGAGTTGAAAAAGATGAACATAAGATACAACTCTATTATCAAAAATTAGCTGTTAGGAAATGCTAAAAAAATATTTAATATTTAACATTCTTTATTACATTGAAATTGAGTTTAATATACAAAAAATAGTATAAATCAAAATTGAAAATGAATTGGAGTTGAAAAGAATGAATATAGGCATTAATTTACTATATTAACAAAAATCGACAAATATGAAGAATGCATAAGAAATATATAATGTTGGAATTTGTTATAGAAATGGTATTGGGGGTTGAAAAAGATAAATATAAGGCACAACTCTATTATTAAAAATCAGCAGATAAGAAGTGCCAGCAGAATATTTAACACAGGATATTCTTATTATATTGGGATTAGATTGAACATATGAAAATAGAATTAGAGTCGAAAAGGACGAATATGAGCGTTTTTTTACTGTATTACTAAAAATCAGCAAAGATGAAGAATGCTTATAGATTATATAGTGTTGGATATTATTATGGAATGGTATTGAGGGTTAAAAAAGATGAACATAAGGCACAATTTTATTATCAAAAATTAGCAGATAGGAAATAACAGCAGAATATTAAATACTAAACATTCTTTATTACATTAGAATTAGATTAAACATACGAAAAATAGAATTGGAGTTGAAAAGGACAAGAATTTATTTACTATATTACCAAAAATTGGCAAAGATGAAGAATGCTTATAGAATATATTGAACTGAAATTGAAAAATCAGAATCTAAAAGAATTTGGGCTAAAAAAATGTTCAGTATAATAATATTAGATTTTTAGAATTATTCGAAGTCTTTTGATATTGTTATCGAAATAGAATATGTTATTTTGATTTTTTACAGAGAGATCAAATTCTATGTTGGATTCATTGGGTATTTAGCAATATAAGTTAACCTTTTCAAACCAAACTTATTAGCCAGGCAGCTTTACTTATTAAGTGGACTATAACTTGATTAGTAAAACTTGAATTAAATTAGTTAATTCCAGCCCCACCAATCATAATTTTCTTGTATAAGTTGTTAATTTGTATGCATAATAAATCTTTGAACTTGATAGCATAAATTTATGTAAATTAATCATGATATTGATAAATTTTTATTGATTTTGTATATATAATGAATCTATAATAAATCTTTAAACTTATTGATTGCATAAATTTATGCGAATAAATATGATATTGATAAATTTCTATTAATTTATACATGCAATATTGCTTATAATGATAGATTTGTTGATAGATTTATGCTTATATTTTATGTATATTAAATTATTTTCTATATATTTGGTCGAAGTTTTGTTTAGATAATGTAAAAAATCTCGATATGTCTTTATCATCCAATAACTCCATCTCTTCTTTAAAGTCTATTAAAGATATTTTATTTAATGAAAATGCATGTATTGAATTTTTATTTAATAATGATATTTTATATAAACCTCAACGATGTTCACACTGTAATTCTTTTTTACGTTGTGAAGCAAAACTTTTTAGATGTGCAAATAAATTCTGTTGTAAATCTATTTTAATCTTTAAAGATTCTTTTTTTGCAAATAGTCGTTTAAAATATTCAGATATATTATTTATTAGTTATCTTTGGCTTTGTAAAGCTACTTTTAGTTGTATAATGAATATAACAGGTCATTCAACCTATACAGTTACAGATTATATGCATTTTTATAGAAATTTAGTTATTAATATGCTTGATGATTATAATACTATTATTGGTAGGCCAAATATTATTATTGAGATAGATGAGTCTAAGTTTGGCAAGGTAAAATATCATCGTGGTCATAAAGTAGAAGGTGTTTAGATTGTTGGGGGCATAGAAAGAACAGATGAAAAAAAATGTTTGTAGAAATTGTTCTTAATAGAACTGCAGATACTTTATATGAAGTACTTTCTAGATATGTAGTATCTGGTTCAATTGTATATACAGATATGTGGAGAGGATATGAAGGAATAGATGAAGAATTAGGTGTTTCACATAACACTGTTAACCATTTACAAAACTTTGTAAATCCTGAGACTGGTACACATACTAATACTATTAAAGGCTTATGGAATGGAATTAAAATAAAAATTCCACCTCGTAATAGAAACAAAGATTCAATAGAAGAACATTTACTTGAATTTATTTGGAAAAAACTAAACAAAAATAATTTATGGAATGCATTTATTAATGCTTTAAAAAATACAGGATATTTTGAATAGAATATTATATTGTATATATTTATATTATATTAATATATTTGTATTATCAATTGAAAATACTAAATTCAAATATCTATTGTAGTTTACTATTTTTATTATTATATTTTTATAAATATTTTTTATTTTTGCTAATTTTGATAATAAATATGGATAAATATATACATCGCACTATGCGATACACTTGTATATCGCGCTTATACATAAACAATAATTGCAAATCCGTGTAATGCAAAATCAAAATTCATTTTATATATCAATTAATCGGGTTTAACATTAGTTTAAGGCTGATAGTTAAAGGTTAGGGTAGTGTATAATATAGTAAAATTTTGCAATAAATTTTTTTTATTAAGACGTTAAAAGCTGTTTCATATGCAAAATTTTGAGATATTGATAGTTTCTTTAAAAAAAAAACAAAATTTAATATTACACCTAATTTTCACGTTATACTACAGATACATAATTTAATTGGTAGATTGTTAGTGTGCGATATATTGGTGCATTGCATAGTGCGATGTCTAATTAAGCCCAATAAATATTATATATATTCATCTTTTTCAACTTTAATTTTATTTTCAACTACATATATTTATTTAATATCCTATTTAAGTTACTTTTAAATATTTTATTGTAACAAGAATATCTAGTATTAAATATTCTGCTGGCATTTCCTATCTTAATAAAATTGTGCCTTATGTTTATATTTTTCAACTCCAATACATTTCTATAATAGTGTTTAGCATTATACATTTTTAAGCATTTTTCATATTTGCCAATTTTTGTTAATATAGTAAATTAATATCTATGTTCGTTCTTTTCAACTCCAATTCTATTTTATCTTTATCTATACTATATTCGTGTATTCAACCCAATTCCAATATAATAAGAAGAATTTCTTGTGTTAAATATTCTATCGGCATTTCTTATCTGCTGATTTTTGATAATAGAATCGTGCCTTATATTCATCTTTTCAACTCCAATACTATTTTTATAACAATATCCAACACTATACTGTATATTCCATAAGCATTCTTCATATTTGCTAATTTATAATAATACAGCAAATGAATGCTCATCTTCGTCCTTTTCAACTTCAATTCTGTTTTCATCTCTATTTACACTATTTTTTAAATGTTCAACCCAATTCTAATGTAATAAAGAATGTTTAGTATTTAATATTCTGCCAGCATTTCCTATCTGCTGATTTTTGATAATAAAATTGTGTCTTATGTTTATCTTTATATCATTCCATAACAATATCCAACATATATTCTATAAGCATTCTTCATATTTGCCGATTATTAGTAACATAGTAAATGAATGCTCATGTTCATCCTTTTCAACTCCAATTCTATTTTCATCTTTATCTATACCATATTCGTATATTCAACCCAATTCTAATGTAATAAGAATATCTTGTGTTAAATATTCCACCAGCATTTTCTATCTGCTGATTTTTGATAATAGAATCGTGTCTTATGTTCATCTTTTCAACTCTAATACCATTTCTATAACAATGTCCAACATATAAGTTCTATAAGCATTCTTCATATTTGCCACATTGGTACTTTCTCTTTAATTCTATTTTCATCTCTATTTATGCTATGCTATTCTTATTCCCAAACAACTTCTTGGACTGGTATTAAAAGGTATGAAATTAGAGTTGGTTATATTTGATTTTATTTCAGCATCATCACCCCAAATTGAGGGATCATGATGGATTGCATAGATGAGAATCATCAATGGTGTGTTTTATAAAGTTATATAACATATTATTTATCAAATAAAAGAAAATATATTTGGAATAAAGTAACCAGTAAATATTTCATCTTTTGCATTTGTACGAAGGAATAAAGTCACTTAAATTTTGTAAATTAGAATAAAGTAGATAATTATTAATTTCAAAATTAAAAAGATATTGAACTATACC
>CAJVPZ010004323.1:0-10076 GCA_910592135.1 Racocetra fulgida | reverse complement strand
TGATGCAGGTTTCTTAGAAAGCTTATTGTTTTATTATATTTCCAGCTATGCTGGACAAGTTTACTTAAGGGCCCGGGTATGTTTAGTTAGTAGTTTCTTGAGTTTTCTTTGTTCAGGGTTTTTTCACTTTTGATTCAGTTTTGGTAAAATTGATCTGCGGTTAGAGTTTACTTTCCAATACTGTTAATTACAAATTTATTTTTACCAATTATTTATAACTATATAGGAAATACCTCTATATTAGTCACATCTCTTTATAATCATGCTTTTTTGTATCCCAAAGGTGTGACTATGAAGAGGTTTGACTGTAGTTATAAATAATTGGTAAAAATAAATTTGTAATTATACTAAATTTGTGACTATAGAGGAGATAACTATAAAGAAGGTGACTATAGAGGGGTTTGACTATACTTCTTTTTTGTTTATTCTTCATAGTTTGATTTTTTTTAAAAAGTACTTTAAACTGTAAAATTGAATAGACTTAAACAGCTAATCATATAAAAGTCTTCCTATAGAATCTGATATTTAGTTAAATTTTAATAGCGATTTATTATTGTTAGCATTGAAATCATTAAAATAGAATATGCAGGGATCATCATAACAGATAAGCAGTTGAGTTCATGCTGGCCAGTAGCTTTTTGTTTGCATAATGCATGACAGCTGTCAACATGACTGTGTAATATTTATATAACCCTCTAGTATCACCACCCTAAAAAATTTTGCTACTATTTCACCAGCCAATCAGAATTTAAGATTCAGCATAATATGAAAAAATGCAAAAAATCAAAACAAACCAATAAATCAACATTTTACCTATGAAACTGCTTTCTGCGCATTAACAAAAAGTTTTTCTTGCGAAATTTTGATATTAAGAAAATTTTCTTTAGCCTAACTTAATAGCAAAACCTAACCTTAATTTAACTGCAAATTTTTTTAGCAAAATTTTTTAAGTTGATGATGCTAGGGTCTTATATTTAAATTCAGTAACATATAAATGCTAATAATACCCAGTAAGTTATTTTGATTTTGGCTGGAATTAAGTATAATTTAGGCTAAAAATTAAAATTATACCTCTGAGTGCTATTTCGGATTTATACAGTAGCCATAATAGGAAAACAGCAGGTTCTTTTGGAGGAGAGGGCTGGTCGAGAATTGTGGGCAGTTAGAGTTAAATTAGCGATGAATCAGCATTTTCTCACAGTATCCATTATTAAGTTAGAATTACTATATGCAGAAGGTTATTTAGAATCATGCTCCTCCTGTAATCTTTATTATACGGGATTAGTCTTATTTCTGTTGCTATTTTCACGGAGCACATTGTCCTGCTTAGCACCTTTTTGATCTATTGACTTTTGTCAACTCGAATGAAATTACAGCAGATTGATATGGTATAGATAAGCAAATCTGTATAGTACAGGTACAAGCACAATGTTTAAAACACTACACACCGATATTAATCAGCTATAATTTCTAAACCTAATAAGTATAGTTTATAAATCAGTATTGGTATTAGTTGTGGGAAATTTTTTAACACATGTGTGCTAGGTTTGTGGTGCAGATTGTCTGAATGAACCATATTTCAAGATCATGTACAATATAACATGAACATGAAAATTCAAAACGGATGGCTGTTTTGTCAAAAATTACTTATTCTTGAAAAATTGCATATAAAAATACTCTTCGCACACTAACAAAAAGCTTTCTTTGAGTAAATTCATGATATACACTTATAATCTCTAACCTCAATAAAAGCTCTAACCTTAACCTAAACGAAATTTAAAGATTTTGACTGCGTTATAAACCTGGCACCATTCAAAAATTGCCTTTTTAACATAATATTACGTCATAATCACCAATGAAGCCATTTTCCTATGGACTGACAATTTGAAATCATGAGTTATACACTTATATCTTCTGACTAGAATGCTCATGACAGGAATAATTTTATTATACTTAGAAATTGTACGTACATAACATAATGTTATACGTTTTATTTGTAACATCTACTTAGTATAGCAATACAGTAAAAATAAACAAAAATTCATGTTGCCCAAACTCTACTCTAAATTTTATCAGTAATTACATGGATGTTATATGTAACAGCTATTATGAAAACATTTTTTCTATAGATGAAATAATATAAATTTGGTTTGAAAAAAGTCTGAACAAAGTAAGGTTAGAAGCTATTTAAAAAAATTTATCATTGATATTTATAATTTAAAAAAAAATGTAGCATTAGAATTGCCAAAGGGCCGAGCGAAGCAAGGCCAAGAAAAATACTGTAGAAAATATATTGCAATATAAATAAAATATTGGTTGGGTTTGAAAAAAGTCTTAATGAAGCAAGACTGGAAGTTATATAAGAAAATGTAGAACTAGAATTGTAAAGAAGCTGAGTGGAGCGAGGTCAAAGAATACTATAGAAAAATAAAATATAATCTTGATTGAGTTTGAAAAAAGTCTAAGTAAAGCGAGATCGGAAGTCATTTAAAAAAATGTAAAATTAGAATTGTAAAGAGGCCGAGTGTTATATAAAAAACTAAAATAAACACTTTTTTTTATATATGTTCTTATTTATATTTAAAACTATTCTTATGTACTGAGTACTGAGTTTTATTTTTATTAAAAATGAAGTAAATTTAAAATCTTTCAAAAAATTTACAGTAATTTTGATTGAGTTATATAATTTAGCGCATATGCGTTGTAACACACCCTGATCAACCAATTAAAACGTAAGATCAGGTGTAATGTTACATGATCAGGAAAATTCAAAACAAACGTTCGTTTTGCCAAAAATCGCCTATAACTCAAAATTTCGCATATGCAACTACCTTTTGGGTCCTAACAAAAAAAATTCCTTGCAAGATTTTACTATAAACCCACCTTTTATAACTACCTTAACCTTACCTAACGCTAACCCTAATCACATAAAAATCCTTTGTTTTGATTTCATGTTACACCTGATTTTATGGGGTGCGTTACAACGCATATGCGCAAAATGATTAAATTCATTTTGATTTATCAAATTAAATTAAAAACATAATGATAAATAATTAATAACATCATGTTATTATCATATAGCAGCAAGCTGGGTGGTAAAGCCACCTGCATTTGCAATTTCTAGTTATTGTTGCAATAAATCAATAATATAATTTTAACAAGTTGTGCGTTGGTCAATGTGCTGGGAGTTTTTTGATTTAGCATTGTTATTTCAAGTATTTATTATTTAGGTAAGCTTGGGTTGGTTATTATTTGAAAGTTAATTTTGTTTGGATGAGGCTTTAAAGGTTTTTGCGTTGTTCTTTAATGCTACGTTAAAATTTTGATTATAGTGCTTTAATGAATTTTTAGATTTCAGTATGTATCAGTATGTGTATGCGAGTAGTTGGTATAGTTTTGAAAGAGCAAAGAGTTTTAAATACGTGCTGTTGGGTTTTGGCGTAATAAAGATTTAAATTTTCGCTTATCTGTTTTGATTTCATAGATTTCATTTGGCAATGTAAATTAAAAAATCTAGTTAGTCTGCTTTAAGTTTAAATATTTAATTATTGTGTAAGATTAATTAATAAATTAGAGTAATTTTGTTAAAGTTTTTGTGGTTTTAAGTTCTCGTTAAGTGATTGTTTTGGTGTTTTTGTTTTAGTTGATGTTTATATGGTTGTAGAATAATTGTTATACTTTTCGTTGTTTTAAATTGATGCGATAATTAATTTTTCTTGCTTTTTCAGTTGGTGTGCATATGATAAGTTTGAATATAGAATAGTGTTGGTTGAAATGGCTGCAGCTAATATGTTTAGTTTAATTAGATTTACCAAGTCAAGTGAAGTTCTTTGTTAGAAAGTGAGTTATTGGTATTGAAAGTTGGGTTTAATATTACAGTGTACAAATTAGAGTTTGTCTAGGTTCAGATTGATATCTATTAGAAGAATAAATAAGTCTTAATTAGTGATTTGAATTGTTTCGTGTGATGAGTTGGTGTTATTGTTACGATTTATGAATGATATCGCACAAAAAATAGAGGTCATGTTTCCTTTTTTTTTTCTCTTTAATTGATATTTTTTAATTATTATTTTTTTAGTTTCCTTGATGTTCGAGATTTGTTGAATTAAAGTAGATGATGAAAAATAAAGGTTCTTATATACTTTTGTCTTCGAGGAAAAACATATTTTAAAGAAAAAAAACTAACTAATAATAGTAATAATAACGCTAAATATATATTTATCTATTTATTTATTATTGCTAAATAGCTTAACTATATTTATTTAGTTACTTTTAAGAGTTCGATTCAAGATAGTTCATTAATTAAAGGAAGATCAATAGCGAACATAGAACCTTAATTAAGTAAATAGACATAATGTTATTTTTAGTCGAAGTATTCTAGATTAGTAATGTCGAAATGGTAAGATCAAGGACAAAAGATTTGCAATAGTTTCTTAGCTAAGCAGATTATTGGTTATTTTTGCTGTCTACTAAATAAATAATACTTTGCACCAAAGCGCAGATTTTATTTATTCAATTTATTATTTTATAATAAAGCGAGGCATTTTTGTAATAATAAAGACAACAATTAAGTTTTCTGCCTAAAAAGGTTAAACGATTAATTTCTATTTTAGTCATTGTACAAGATTATTTTTCACAGTTATTCATAATTTTTATAATTAAAGGAGAAGCATTTCTTTATAGTAATAATAATGAAGACAAATAATTAATCCCTTTGTCTAAAAAGGCTAAGCGATTGGGTTTCATTTGTCTTGTATGCAATATTTTTTTGTGTAATTTTAATCAATAGTGTTCCTTTTTAATTAATCAATAAAACTACTTTATTATATATGCAACTGCTGTTCAATAAGCGAAAAATATATTTGAGCACTACTTAACTTGTGCAGTGCTTCGCTGCTCTACATTTGCGCATCTGCTAGTGCTAAATAAAGACAATCAGTTGAAATTTGTGAAACCCAAAACTACCAAAAAAAGCTATACTGATGAAAATCAATTACTAAAAATAAATATCAATCCAACCGAATTATCTAAGAAAAGCAATCCAGAGTAACACAAAGTGCTAATGATTATTTCTAGGTGCTAAAATTTTGAAACATATAAGACTTTAAAATTTATATTTATGTTTAAAGTGTTAAAGAAAAATTTGATTTAGAATAACACTTAAAATAGATATTTTTTAGATCATTAGTGTTGAAAATTAAATTTGTTTCAAATTAATTAACAAATAAGATAGCTGGCAGCTATCTTATTTTTAATTAATTTGAAACAATTTTAGTTTTCAACACTAACAATCTAAAAAATATCTATTTTAAGTGTTATTCTAAATCAAATTTTTTCTTTAACACTTTAAACATAAATATAAATTTTAAAGTCTTATTTGTTTCAAAATTTAAAATTATATTATTGATTTATTGCAACAATAATTATCAAAGTTGGTATGGATCAATCATTAGCAATATTGATCAGACAAATTTAGTGTAATTTAATTATTTTATACAAATCGATCAAACCATTTGGTCACTTAATGCAAGACTATTAAATAGAGTTGGTACTCAAAACGAAACCTACCCAAAACTAATTTCAGAAAGCTCTAATCCAAAACCTGAAACCCAAAACCCCAAAACCATAACCCGAAACCTCAAAATATAGTCTGGTTTAAGTTAGGGGAGGGCCAGAAAACACGTGTTTTTTATTTTGACAAAATTACCCCCATCCCCCCTAGGTTTCTTATCTTCTAGATTTTTTTATATATAGCCGTGTTTTTTGAAAAGACCCTCCTCCCCCCAAAAAAACACGTGTTTTCTGGCTCTCCTCTTATTGATTTTGGATAGTGTTCAGAGACCTGGATTATTTTCAAAATTCAATTTTTGAAATAATTTGAGATCTATTGGCTATAATAATTCCATTTTATTCTACATTATTCTTAACTGTAGTATTCCCCGTTCTATCATGTAATGTTGACACATTCAACATTATTAAACTTTCATTTAAATACTTGTTTAGCAAGTTTGGTGTATTTAGTTTGTGCGATAGTTTATGGGAAGGTCGGTTTTTGTTAACAAATATACCTTGACACGAAATAAAAAAAGCTTCAGATATAAAATAGACTTTTATAATAAATATATCACACGAATAGGTGCTAATATTAAAAAAAAACAGCTAGATATATGGTCAAGAATTCGTCAACTGACTCAAGATTTTAAAAAATCGATAAAGTGTTCGAAAGCTTTTCAATACATCCATATCTTTGAAACTGACTTATAGAAGATTTGTTAACACCTAAACATTTGACAATTTTTCAAATCGATAAGCATTCTAAATGTTTTCAATTATAAAGTTTTGGAGTTTCTAGCTTTGAAAAGGAATTTCAGGTTTCAGAAGAGGTTTCGAGTTTCAGATGAGGTTTCGGAAACTATAATCCAAAACCCGAAACTTTCGGATTTGGCAAAAAAGTTTTCGGTGACCAACTTTAGTAGCTATGGGATGCTGTCGCACTAAAAGCTAGGAATATAAACAACAATATTCTATGAATGGAGTGATATTAAAAATTTAGCAAAGTGTATGGTTATATCGCAAATTAAGTGGTGTGTCCATAAAATCCTGCATTTTATTGATAATATATGTGGCAAATCAGGAATTTTAAATATAGTAGCATCATAGAGCATATTTAATACTTTTTTCTGTATATAGGCAACTTCTGCGCACGATTTGATCCACACCTGAATTTATATGAATAGTGTTTTTCTCACGATCTATTTCAAAATTAAGTTTCAAAATTAATATAAAAAAACTCAATTATCATATAATTATTGTTAAAATATCTTTACCGTTACATTTGCCTGAATTCATACTATGAGTGTTATATAGCATACTTATACTTCAACACAATTATATTGCTCGCCCAAATTCAATAGTATTTATGTATCAAATATTACAAAATATTTATTGTTACAGATCATAATAACGATTAAAAAAGCTTTAAACCCCACTAAAAAGAAGGCTTTTCTCTAATTAAAGAAGGCGGAGTTTCATTTCATTTTAATATAAAATATAATAAACTTCAAATTAAAACCTGATACTGTAATTTAATGTATGTAACACAAAGGTGTAGATCATCAGATCGGAAACGGATCGGGAATCACGTGACAGTAAAACCGATCCTGCGCCCTGGCGTAATCTGAAAACACAGTACCATTTTCAAATTGAAAAATGAAATGCATCAATTAATAATTGACATTGAATTGAGAAATGATGCATAACATATATAGCCCGATTGTCTCATTATATAACAGTCGTTGCGACATTCGTTTGTAGTATTTATTTATACCATTTAGTCCTTATTTTATAAAAAATTTTACATATATAAAAAAATCTCCGGGCGGCCGGGTCCAAAAATTTTTCAAATGTTATAAACCAGTTTATTTTATTTGTATCGCCTAATATGTAAGAAAATACACATGCACATACGTACATACATAAATCAAAATTAAATTTCTTTTTTTGAGTTGTATACTAGCACAAATAAATAAATTCTATTGCTATCAATATTATAGATCATATGAAACCTTTATTTTAATAATTGAGATTGGCTTGCATATTAGGTAATAATTTTAATTTATAATCTGGTCGATTCTTGTAAAAATGAAGAGATTAGCTAATATAATTAATTATGTAGTTTCATATTAGATAAATAAGCTATAATAAAAAAAACTTACTCCAAATAACCTGATTCACAAAAAAAGTTTACAGCCATTTCAGGTGTTATTTGTGTGCATACTACTCTAAGCACATAAAATGGGACTATCGCAATATTCATAAAGTCTCTATTTTTCTAGATCCAGCTTTTAATAGTACTAAAAGCTGTTTCTATAAGGTTAAAATTTAGAGAATAGAGTGGTAAAAAAATTACATGACATTCAAGCTCTTTTACTATTTCAACAAAAATCTTATTTTAGTAGATTTTTGCGTTATCAAAAATAATGACACTGTTTCTTTCTAGAAAGAGATTTATCACTAAAACCTATTATATTTAATAATATATATTATTAATTTCAATTACATGACTATTTATCACCAAACTCTTTTACTTACCACTTGATTTAAAATGAATTCACAGAACCGTTCTTTGTCACAACTACTTTTCATGATATCAACGGTTAAAATATCATCTAATGAAAGAGCAGGTAGAAGTGTATACCTTTTACCACAAATAAAGATGGTCTTTTTGCATGCACAAACATTTATAAGTGCATAGCCATACTGCCTATTTATATTATGATTATCTTTCGTTGATTCGTCAATAAAAATTAATTGTTCTGGATGATAATTGGCTCCAATATTAGTGAGGAAGGCACTCCGCAAAAGCTCACTTTTTTCAGAAGTCATTTTGTATAGCTAAATTAAAAATTAAAGAATTGATAAAGGTTATATTATTTAAAAATTTAAAATTTCTAATTATATTGTAATAAGATATAGAGCTCGGTTTCATGAATATTTATGGTTAGAAACAGATATTCATTGAATATCAAATATTTTGTTATACAAAATTTACAAATACTGTAGTTGAAAATTTGTATATTCGCACAAATATTCGCAGTTATAAATAATAATACTGGTATTTATCCAAAATTCAGATATTTGTCCAATACTAATAATATTAATTTTAATTACCTTTTTATAGAAAAAACCAAGATATTGTAGTGAATGCTATATAGTTGAGACAGAAACCTGCTTTTGTATATAGTTTTCCATCTTAACCACAAGCTCATCAAGATAAAAGACAACTTTCTCTATAATAATACGTTTTAAGAGATCTAGTTCTTCATAAGCGAATATTTTTTGATGTCCTAGTTGTTCTTTAAAAGGTTTTTTGATGTATCCCCACTTTTGGAAAGTATCTAATGTTTGATGTACAGTAGATTTGCTTATATAAAGAAATTTGGTAATATCTTCTTTGCTATAACTGTCTACAGTTATATTGTTACAGAGTAACTTTATAATGTTACACTAATAAATTTGTAAAATAATACTTTATAATTTATAGTTTATATTTTAGATATAATTCTTGTTAAATTTGTATTGTATTAGAATTTATATTGTATTTAGAATAGTTAAAATATTGGAATATATGTCACTATGTACCATATGCCAGTATGTGCTATATACCACTGTGTGCTATATGCTACTATGTACCATATACCACTGTATACCATATGCCACTGTATGCTATATGCCAGTGTATACCACCTGCCACATGGTGTATGCTAGTGTATACTATCTGCTACATAGTGTATACCAGTATATGCTATTTGTTACATGGTTGTATGCCAGTATATACCACTTGCCACATGGTTATATAATAATATATCTAGTACAATATACATGGTTGTATGCCAGTGTATGCTAGTGTACCTCACATGGTTGTATGCCACTGTATACCAATCTAACAGTTATTTAAAGGAAGTTTTTCTCCCTTACCTCAACAGACAACAGACAATTAGACAATTAGACAATAGATAGTGGAATAACTAGATAGTTAGAGTAGATAATGAATAGAAATTATTAAATACTTCTTGGAATATTGTTCTTTAAATATTCCTACAATATTTTCTTCATTCTAATAACCTTGTAATGTATTTATTGTCTCTAAAACAAGTAAATAAATCCTTCTGCTTAAACCTTCTCTCTTGCTCTTCTTAAACACTTTCTTTAAAAGTATTGCTATAATATCTTGGTGCTTTCTGGCAGAAACAAATTTAAAACCCTGGTGAAAACTATTTTATTTTTATTGTAAATTCATTAGAGTAGTCCTTTTTATTTATATTCCATCCCTTCTCCTTCTTCTTCCTTTGTTCTTTTTTCTTTTCTTTATTTTCTTTAAAATTTTAATTTTTTATTAGTTGGCTTTAGTTTTTCTTTAATAGCTCTACGAATATTAACCCTATTTTAAGAATCTCACCTCCTTTACATTTTTGAAAACATCCTTTATCTTTTAGTATAGGTTGCTTAATACCAAAATGCTTCCCTGTTGCTCTAAAAATTGTCAAAGTTTTCACTCCCTTTTCTTTACTATAAAT
>CAJVPZ010004322.1:0-10078 GCA_910592135.1 Racocetra fulgida | reverse complement strand
AAGCTATTAAAATGTTACACAAAAAAGTATAATGTGAAATGGGTTATGTACGTACGTACGAAATTTTTCGTTACATTGTTCAAAAACCAGCATATTACAGGTACCTTACTTCTCAAGTACTAGCAGTTTTAACACAAACCACACACAATTACAAAAGATTATACGACCATAAAAGTGATCTCTCAATTCACTTAATATACAATGGAGGTATTGTAGCAGCGCATAGATCGGCAAAATCGTTATACTAGCAAGGACTGGTACGTATTAAAAAATTGATTCATATTGTGTACATTAAAACTAGAGTGTCCAGGATTCTGCTGCTCTAGCTGACAAATGCTGCTGCGATTATCGTTAATTTTGCAGATTCTGCGGTGAAGTATATATAATATTTTAAAAACAAAATCAAAACCAAAAAAAATCAAACAAATAAAATTTAACTTATCACAATAGCCTACGTTCGCCAATAGTTTATCGCAAGCTAAAATATAATTTCGTGCGAATTTTTTGTCTACCAATCATTTAATAGGAAATTTTGCGGATTCTGCTTTAGCAGATTTTCTGCTTTTCTGCTCGGGTAGGCAGAACTGCGCCAAAAAAAGAATTCTACGCAGATTCTGCTACCGCAGATTTCTGGACACTCTAATCAAAACCTGTTCTACATAGTTCTTGACTATCAAATTGTTAAGGAACAATGTGTCATATAAATCTGTAAAATTTCACTCACACTAAACTATTAGAATCTCATAAAGGGTACATTTGCATCATTTAAGATAGAAATTACCATATTTCATGAAAATCTTTGTTCATTAGCTGTCTACTAATCTGAAATGTTCTGATATTACTCTATTTCTGAACTAGACTTGAGTAATTCTTATATGTCTTTATATTTCGATTAAATAAGTATTAATCAGATTCATTAAAAACTATTAAAATAAATACGTATTATTTTTTAGACCAAATTGTTATTGAAAAGATACCCGTTATGATCATTATATCAATTCTAACCATTACGCCCACTACGGCTATTACACCCATCACAACCATTGCACCTATTACAACTATTACGAATATTACATCTATTACACCTATTACGGCAAAAATTACAACTTCGTGATGAAAGGTTGCAACCTTCCAACTTTGGTAAACCTATTATAGCAGGCAACCTTAGTTTGGTACACGAAATGAAATGATTTTTGAATACTAGTCTTCGCTAGTATAATGATTTTGCCAATCTATGCACAAAATCTGCGCTATTGGATTTTACTACAATACCAAGGGTTGTTAATGGAGTAACATATTTCAGAGAAACCTGGGTTATACTCTAATTTAAAGTTAGAGTGGGTTACCTCGTTCAATTGGTAATAAATCAGAACTGATAGGAGAAATTAGGAAGGATATAGAATGCAAAGCCAAAAAAGCCTGCATTCGCACATCTCTAATTCAAAATTATTTTATCGAGTATGGGTGTTCTTAAGCACTTCAATCAATAGATCGGGTGCAAATTTTTAATTAGTCTAAAATTGAATAAACAAAACAAGTGAGTTACCATTTCGATGAATAAAACCTGGAGATGTAGGCCACTTTTTTTTTCATAGAATTGCTCTGATTGGCTAAAATTTAAAATCTGCATTTCGCACAATGAATGTTTAACAAGTTGTTCTTCGATTAACCGTATTAACCATTCAATTAATCGTAATAGTTTGAACAACATCTCAATCACTAGCTAATCACACGGAGGGAGCTGCTTGAGAACACCCTATATTGTTTTAGAATTTAAGTCGCTTGAAGATAGGGTTTATTCATAGCACAGCACATTGCAAATTAGGAGTTTGTGTGTATTTAAAAAAAAGCATTGATTTGAGACAATATGTAAAAAAATAACAGAATGCAAGATATATGCATGTATTGTATATTTGAGTATATGAAAGCTAATTCTTGAATAGTTGAAAAGCGCATATGTATAGTAAAAAAAAATAGTACATGCTACGTGTTAAATATTATATGTATGCAAATTCAAAAGCATTCAGATTAATATCATCCCATTGATGCACCTAATGTACTGGCCTATAAAAATGGGGCAGAGTTAATAACGAAAAACAAATATAAAGAATCTTTTGTAGTGCAATTGTGGTTGTTATTTGCGCTATATTTTAGTTATTATTTGCTTAACCTAATTACACAATAAGTAAATATTAAATATATATTTGATCTTGCGCCTTATTAATCCTTTTTTAACAAGACCAAACCTCAAATTTTATAAATTATGGAAGAAAACAATTTATTATCTTCTCCATCAGTCTAGTCATTCGATGAGTTATCTACTAACCAATCCGATAGTCTAAGCGATGAAAATGAAAATGAAACATCCGAAAGATTGGGTCGCAATAGTGGATCAAAACAACGAAGCTGGGTATAGAAATATTTTGAATCAGAGAAAGTAGTTGAAGAAAAATCTAATCAAGTTACATATAGTACTTGCAATATATTAAACGATTCTAGTATAAAATATAATGTATAATTAAAAATTGTAGGGAAGTCAACTTTAAAATTAGTATCTCATTTATGGAAATATCATGGTATTACGCAGAACGAACATGAGCCAGATGATGCATAAAGTATTTTGTATTTGGTTTTTGTATATCTTACTTAAAGAATGTTAATGAGGGTATTGTTTTTGTTACATTATACCAATCTTTGAATTTATCTAACATGGTTTATAATGTTGGCCCAGTATTTTGATAGTTTGAATCAACAACTAAAAATAAAGTGAAGCTAGAAATATAGATTTCTTTTCTTAAATTTGTATAATATTTAAAGAATCAAAAACTTATTATATATAATCTTTATTAACAAATTGGTTTCATTTAGGCCTTATTAGCATAGCGGAATTTATTGTGATTGGCTGATTGTTGTAGATTATCTCGTTATGCTAAAGAAACAATTTGCTTTTACAATTGTGCCACAAATATGAAACCGCCAAAAAAAAATTAGGAAGTTCTATCGCTATATACTGTCAAAGTAATTTGGCAATCTGTGAGATAATTCGAAAGTTAGAAGTATTTTTATTTTACTTGTTATATTAAAGAAATGCACTGGAATGTGGTGAGATCCGTTAGCACCCTTAGATTTATACAAAATACACCAATTCAAATTGTATACAGGACACGGCAATTGATAAAGAACCATAAAGAAGTAGTCTATTGTCTTATTTTATTGCCCTTAAATCAACTTCAGAAATTTAAATTATCCTTTTACTGGATAGTCAAAATAATCACGAAAGCAGAAGAATGGTCATGAAGAGTAGCTATAGGGCATTTTTTAATTTAGTGTCATTTAGACTATGTAAGAATTTCTAACATATAATAAAGTAATAGTTATAATATTGTACATAAAACAACTACGTGCTCAACAATTACTTTTCTGATTTTAGGAAGTAATTGTTGACAAGATATTTGGATAAAGTAATGTAACTTGTAAATGAATACTGTAGATCTGATATTTAGTTAATTTATTTCAACGTTTATAAGGAACAATAACCTAGACCTTAGTATATTCTAAACTCATGCCTAGCAACAACTAGCATAACCTAAGGTTAATTTATATTGAGTTTAGTTTTTTTGACCACTTATACTTCTCTATGCCGGTCACGTCATACTACACTACTTACATCACTGCGTCAAATGTCATACATCACGTCACACTACACTACTTATATCATTGTGTCAAACGTCATATGTAACGTCATACTACACTACTTACGTCACTGCATCAAATATTATACATCATGTCACACTATACTACTTACGTCACTATGTCAAACGTCATATGTCACGTCACTTACGTCACGTCAATATGACCCTTAGGGTAGTACGTCATCTACATCATAGCCGTAATGCCGTAAGTAGTGACTACCTTAAGAAATGTCCCCACCTCTAGTCATAACGTAAAAAAATAACAAGGCGTTGCTGCGCCATGATCATATGTATTTGCCGGATAAATATAATTATTATACAATTATAATATATATAACTTAATTATTTTGAACTAATTTAATTGGTGATTTGCCAGTCAACCAGTGAGAGATCATAGTGTAACGTGATACGGTTTATATATAGAAATTAGGTTTTTTGAAATGTGAGCTGCACTATTCTAAAACCTTTTTTTGTACTAAGTTAACCACCTTTGAGCTTCTAATTGAAGTTGTAGAGCTCGTTGAGAGGAATCTTTTGGTGGTTGAATCATCAAAATCGGCATGGTAAATCATGAGATATCTTTGAAAAACGTTTCGCCGACTATATAATTTTCTCTTTCAACAATACTATCATTGAAAGAGAAAATTATATAGTCAGCGAAACGTTTTTCGAAGATATCTCATGATCTACCAAGCCGATTTTGATGATTCAACCACTAAAAGATTCCTCTCAATAAGCTCTACAACTTCAATTAGAAGCTCAAAGATGGTTAACTTAGTACAAAAAAAGGTTTAGAATAGTACAGCTCACATTTCAAAAACCCTAATTTCTATATGTAAACCGCATCACGTTACACTATGACCTCTCACTGGTTGACTGGCGAATCACCAATTAAGCAAAAAATATAGTCAGCAACTCTCTCCAATGATCATTTATACCAAACTTACAACTAATGAAAACAGAAACTTGTTGGAGAAAAGTAGAAGAGACAACTATACAATAATAGTTTTTACAGAGGTCAGAATTTCTATGTTTCCCTCAGACTTTTCTGTATATTCAGTATGCAAGTTAAAAGCATTCCTGTACAAGATAACTGGCGAGAAGGTGGTGTCCTTATACAGAAAATTTTAATAGAAGCTTTGCTTCTGCTGATGAAGTTAAAGATAGTTGGTCTAAGGAAAACAACAAGCAAGTTTTCAATATACTCCTTATCAAAGTTTAAGGCTACCTGCAAACCAAAACCCTCTTCCATACCTCACTCTTTTGGTCTTTGCGAAATTTCTACAAAAAGTGTGAAAAATGGCATACTCTTATCAAAAGATCAATAATAACAATCGCTACCAAAAAAAAAAATATATATACACGTATACATGTATGCTTTAGATTATAGTATTAGATATTTTTTCTTTAAGAGGTTACGGTAGTTACACCGAGAGTGCCTAATCTGCCAACATGGGTCAATGGACAACAGCTTGCAAACTTTGCCCAGGAAGTTACAGGTTGAAATATTGCAGAAGGCTTGTTGACAGTTTGGGATAGCAACTAGAAGTTTCGACTCTTGGAGCTCTACTTTAAGACCAGATGGTTTTTTATATTTTTATATCCTGAATATAGATATAAATAACTAGTATAGAGTTTTAGTCTAGATTATTTGTAGTACTATATAATTTTTACAATCCTGAATAGGTTTAATAGTGTATTTTTATTTTATTTTATTTTATTTTTTTCGTTATTTGTTTTATTTAATTTTATTAATTTAGGTAAACCAGAACTTGACGCCATAGTATTTCTCATTTTTGTTTTGCCCTTTGCATTTGTGTTTGTATTTTATTTGGTAAAAAGGAAAGCTAACTTTGATATGATGTGTAGCATTAGCCTATAACCAAAGAATAACCTCTAGTAAGTTAGGGGTCCGGAGAGAGGCTTGAAGTCCACTAAGGCAAGTCATATCTGATGAAAGTGTGGGTAAGCTACTTTATAGGTAGATTAGTATAGCTATTATTAGTGAATATAAATTTCTTAATTTAGTTAATCTGCAAATAAAAAGTGGCAGGACTGCCGAATTATAAAAAAAATTTTGAACTAATTTAAGTAATTTTATAAATTATTAGGGTCAGAGTTAAGGTTCGGATTTAAATTAGCTAAATTAGTTAGGTTTTATATACTATAATCTTGTAATAATTTATATACACCCATCTATACTAAAGGAGATTCGTAAGAGCTACTATAATTTAAGATCTAATATAGAAAATATTATAAACAATTTGTAAATCTATTTCAATTTAAAAAATAAAAAAAAACAATAAATTTATTTAAAATAAGTTAAAAGTAACATATTACAAATTACTTTGATATCTAAATAATATAGGCTTAGTTTAGTAAATGCTGTATGCTTATTGAGTAAAGTTCTTTAAAAAAAAAAAATCAATATCTAATAAGTTTAAAATTAGAAACTTATGATATTATTCTATTGTTTGTACTACTTTAATACTGTATTTGTTTAAAATTTTTATAACTTTACTTATTTGTAAAAATTTTAATTCAACTTCAAATTATAAGTGATTGCTGTTACATCTTAATAAAAAAATTCTTTAATTGACTGACAGATTATTAATTAAAGATATTTTATATATTAGTAAAATATTTTTTAAAGAACTATCAGACCAATTTTAATATTCTTACTACTATTAAATGCATCTTAATAAGCTTTACAACTTTTATTAAAAGCCCAAAAGTAATTTACTTAGTAAAAAAAAGTATTAGTTATCTACTTAAATAGGAAACTAAAAGTTGTATATGTGACTAGTTGTATTTTCCTCTATATATATAGTATAGTATATATTATACTGTAAAAGTTAACAATAATCAAATAAAAGGATAGCAACCAAGAGGTTACCTTAAAAACCAAATATATATATATATATAGATACAAAGGGTTTAAAACAGACAACTCTCTAGTTGGTTATAGATATGGAATTAATATAGAACTTAGTAATAAGTAAACTACTTAAATAAATAACCAAAAGTTGTATATGTGACTAGTTGTACTCTTTAAATATATATATAGTATGACATTGTAGTATACTATAAAGTTAACTACAATTAAATAAAAAAAATGACCAAGAAGTCACTTTAATATTGAAAAAAAAATCAAATATAAATCAAATTTAAATTAATTTTTTGACTAATTTAATATAAATTTAATTAAAATTTAATATTTAAACTCGAATTAGCTACTGATTTGAGATTAATTTAAGATCAAACTGTATCTTTTTGACTAGTAAAATTATCTATATTTTTATAATATTAATAATTAAAAATATATTTATTTAATATGTTTTAAATAAAACAAACTCTTTTAGTTTAAAAACATGTATATACAGGCAGTGTTGTATTTTTCACTTGAAAAATATATAGATTATCTTAGTAAAATTTTGACTAATTTTAATTTATACTTTTGTTCAGAAATATCCAAAAATGTTCAAACTCATATCCAAAGCTATCTATTGACAACACTGTGTCCAAGGAGTAAAACTGTGCATTACACCTACCAAGTACGAATTTAAAAAAACCGTTACGTACTAATTGGTTGTAATTCCTAATCATACTATTACATATAATAGCGGATTAATATGCAGCACGAATCTAAAAAAACCATACCAAACTAATCCAGTCATCCGCTTCCTGTTCTCTTGTGTCTGATCACATGTCAGTAAACCAATAAAAGACTTGATTTATAGAAGCCAACCAAAAATTTGCATAATTTTATCTTATAAATACCATTTTACGTATTCCATTTTATTCCATTTTTATGTTAGTGGATGTATTCATCGTCCTTAAGACGCATGGTGGTTATGCTAGATGATATATTAAATAAAACGATCAAAAATGACAAATAAATTAAAATAAAAATCGTGGTTCCTTAATAAAAGCGACATTATATACTTACGAATATAAGAAACCAAAAAAATGAATAAAATAAAATACGTTTGAATTATGCGAAATAATACTGTATTATATTGTCACTGTACATATTTATTTATTTATTTATTTATTTATTTGGTGATTATATTACTCTAACTCTATTAATAATTCCTTTCCCGAATACAATGGATGCAAAGTCTTGTCAATATATTTACTAAATGTTGATCTGGGTGTACCATAAAAACGAAATCCATTTGCAGAGATCGTGGCATCTAACAAGGGAATAAGATAGCTAACTAAAGGGGTTTTGTCTTCTGCATTTCTAACACTTTTTATTTCAGCTAATTCCTGATCAAAATCATCCAAGATAAATACACAAGGAAAAGTATTAAAAAATTTGAATAGTAACGGATTGGTACGTGGAGATTCTGCATCTGTGGCAATATAAATAATAGTGTTAACACCTTTATCTGTTGGATGAAGTGGTTTTCGACATTTTACTTCTTTCAGAGTGTTTAGATTAACAATTTCTTGGTATGAGCTGTTATCAATTTCGATACTACGAGATTGACGTTTACTTAAATCTACAGTATCATCGACTAAGATATCACTATCATGTGTGCCACCTTCGAGAACGTCTACTTCTTGCGGAGAAAGATTCGTAAATGTATCAATGATTTGATGATAGATTTTATCAATGTTTGGTCTGGCAAATTTCATAAAAAAACCATCGGATACACGTATATGAAGCCCTATAAAGTTTTTAGCGCCACCTAATTTGTTGATAATGCGATTCGCAGCACGTTGAACGAGGGAATTGGTTGGGACAAGATGTTTTCGAATAAAGACAGCATGCTCTAAGTTGGTTGACAATTCAGGCACCACGCGAAATGTTCCAAATAGAGAACCAAAATGAATCACTTTTGTATCGATCGCAAGCAAATCGGAAATTTCCATTTTTCTTGAATATTTAGAGTAAGGAAGTGTGCTATTAGGAGTATCATAAATACGATAGTCAAGTCGTGCTGCGTCTTTTATGAAATAAATATCATTGTTTTTACTTATATTGAGATTTTTTTCAAGCCATTCGTAGGAATGTTCTGGTCGATCCATTATCCTATGCCATTTCCTGATCGGATCCATATCAACCAAGAAATCCCAAGATACAATAGTATAGGCAAAATATTCAAGACATTCTATTGGTAAAGAATAATTTTCTGATATATCTTTACAATGTTCTATACCAGTTTTTGTGTTCACGAATAAACGTCTGTACATTATGTCGAATGCTAGCCACGGGAGTGGTCGGCCAAGCACCGCAGGAGATAGTAATAAAGTACGGTTGAGAAGCTTCGCAAGTAACAATGCATTCTCTAAAGCTATACGTTGATTATGATATCCACTATGAGAAAAATACGCGAGGAACTTTTCTTCAGGGCTAATGGTATATGTTTTATGTCTATGCACTTCGATATCTTGGAAGTGCTTAAGCATATTATGTGTATTATTAGCATTTATGGGTAATGTATTTGAAGCTCTGTATAAGAAAACTGCAGTCGCAAATAGGCATAAGCTCAGAAAAATAATGAAGCGAATTCGAATGTTTAGGATTGCAGCCATTATTGAACGAAGTTTTTTTTTTTAGTTTCAATTTTTGATAAAAGTGACTACTCTATATTTAATTTATTAATTATACATTTTTATGTCCGATCAACATTTTATACAAATCATGGGGATGAATTTGTAGAGTGTTTCATATCTAATTAATGACAGTCTATTGGAATTTACAAATAAGGCCCGGAAAGTAAAAATAATTACAAATACGGGCCAATTAAAAATAATTACATATAAGGGCCTAATTTTTAAAAAATATTACATATAAGGACCTAATTTTTAAAAAATATTACATATAAGGGCCCAAAATTACTTACTGGACTCCGCCAGGAGTCTAGACGCTTTTGCAGTAACGTGATGTGGCACATTCGGATAAGCTTTTTTGACTTTATGTTATGTTTCTGGTTAGGGTTCGTGGTTATAGGCCTTTAAAGATCATCCCCATATGTAAAATTACGCTCCCAACATTTCTTGTTAGTGACTAAAGGCCGATTTAAACACTAGTTTTTGAGTATTTTTGCTTTTTTCTCTTTTTTCTTCTTGCGCACGTGTTTTGTTTTGACGTCGGGCTGATCCGGGATGATCAAAATTTACGCATCCCGATTGGCCATTTCTCATGCGCCACATCACGTTACTGCAAAAGTATCTAGACTCCTGGTGGGGTTCGATAACAGGTGAGACCGTCCCAAATTAGGAAATAACTATCTGAGTCACCCGATTATTAACGATTTTTTTTTTATACAGTTTACAATACGTCAATTAAAAAACCCCGGCCAATCAAATTTGGGATTTTCAATTATAAGCGAACGTTAATTAAATAATACGTATGTTACAAGTGAATGTTAATA
>CAJVPZ010004321.1:0-10078 GCA_910592135.1 Racocetra fulgida | reverse complement strand
TCAATCACATGATTTTATATGAAAACTATGTGAATATTATTAAAAATGATCTATGTCCACCCTACCTTTAAATGACTAGTAATTTGTCTATTAAATAATCTATCATAAGGCTATACAAACTTAATAAATCAGTTTTTATAACCCGGCCAAATCAAAATTTACAAAACTCTAAAAAAAAATTTCAAGTATACTTACTATCCAGGTGAGTTTATAAAAAAATCTATAAAAAATTTTATATGTTTTTTATATATATAATTTTTTGAAAATAAAATAAAAAGCTGGGTTGTCAGGCACTTTTAAAAATTTTATGTTATAAAAACCGATATATTAAGTTTGTATAGCCTAATATGTAAAATTTTATTCATAATTATATATCTTAATTATTTTAGCAATCAGCAACAGACTTTAAACTTTTTTTATTTTATAAAGGAAAAAAATATACTTTTAAATAAAAAAAATTAGGAGAATTTACAAATAAGTACACAAAAATAAAAATAATTACAAATAAAGGTCTAAAATAAAAATAATTACAAATAGAGACCTGATATTTGAAAATTATTACAAATAAAGGTCTAAAATAATTATGCACTTTTAAGAATCTACAATTTAGGTTCGTTTTGATAATTTGAATATAATTGTAATATAGTTGTCAATTGTTAGTATAAGAAATGTAATAATAATCTATTAGTAATTCAAATATAAATTCAAATACAAAATAAAAATGTATATTTGATTCAGCAACTAATTATTTATGCTATAAATTTATTCTGATTTATTTTTTTAAAAATCTACCTGCTTATAACAAAAACTATATCAAATATAAAATTACAGATTGATATGATTTTACTAACATAAAAATATTCATTCAGCCTTGGATAGTTATTCTGTTAAATTTTCTTCTTCTTAAAAGTTCAAAACAAACAAACAAAATAAGCTGTTGGCTATTTGCTTTACAAACTAATCTAGTTCATACTCTTTTATTATTTCAGCTAACAAGCATAAAAGTGGCTATATTCATATAGTAAGTCTGATTCCTCATGATCTGATTTATTTAACTTCTATAGAAGCATTCAAAGCAAGTAGATCATATCTTGTAAAATTTACTGCACCATTAGTTAAATAACAGTAGTACTTTGACCTCATGATAAATTGAATTCATTTTGAAGTAGAGCCAAGGCACCTTATATAGTAGTTTAAAAAGTAAAGCTATTAGATCACACAGTTAATTTATCATTTTGCTCAAAAATCTGTTTGGTCAGTCAGATTTTTATGTTTTCTTTTAATTTTAAATAATGAATAATAACTCTAAAACACCTATTTAATTATGAAATGAGGCAAATACCATTATGTTTAAATCGGCTAGCAACTTTGACAATATATTTAGGCCCTTATTTGTAATAATTTTCAATTATTGGGCCTTTATCTGTAATTTTTTTCATTTTGGGCTCTTATTTGTAATTATTTTTATTTTTGGGTCCAATCTGTAAATTTCCCAAAAAATTATTTGATTTTAATCACTAGAAGCTGAGATAATTAAAGTTAAAGTTTAGTATTAAATTTTTAATATTCTATTCTAATTTCGTTACAATTAGAGTAGCTACAGATATTATATAATATTTTTTTACTATATCCTCTACCCTCTCCCTATATAAGAGAAATTTGATTGGCTATTGTAAATTTATATATCAATATAAGATATCAAAGACCTCATTCTAAAGGTTGAAATCAAATTTAAATTTTAAATTTGAATTCTTAAAATGAATTTGAATTGATTTAAATAAATTATACAAATTTATATAAATATATTTATGCAAAATTATATAAAATTATGCAGAATCATGCAGAAATATGTATGAATATGCATGAATATGCATGAGTATACAGGAGTATACTATGCATACTTCTGTATATTTTTGCATATTTTTGCATAATCTTATATAATTGCATATAATCTTGTATAACCTTATATAATTGCGCATAATCTTGCATAATCTTGTATAAATATATTTTATATTATTTATTCAAATCAATTCAAATTCATTTTTTAAATGAATTAATTTAAATATTCATAAATTGAATATTTGATTTCAACTTTTATCTTCTTCTCTTCTCAGAATATTATATAATATCTGTTTCTACTCTTATTATATAAAATGATCATTAAAAAAATGATTGATTCTCTAGCTATCTTATATATAGTCTTAAATATATTTAATTTAATATATTTTATTTTTTATTCAACTAGTCTATAAAAAATACAAATTCAAATCTTTAGGCTAATTTTAATACTATATTATAGCTTATTTAGTAATATCTATTCGAATATATATTTTCAAACATTAGTAATTATATCTTATTCAGTAGTATTCATTTGAAAATACATTTCAAGACATTAGTACCAAATACATTTTATTGAGTTAATATAAATTTATATTAAACAGCAAATTACAATATATATAAATAAAAATAGCTATACTTACTGGCTTATTTACTTAAATAAATTAAAGATGAATTTATAAATAAGAGTTCAAAAACAAACCTAATTACAAATAAGGGCTTAAAAATAAAAATAATTACAGATAGAGATCCAATATTTGAAAATTATTACAAATAAAAGCTTAAAATAATTATGTGACTAAGAATTTATAAATTAAGCTCTGTTTTGATAATTTGAATATAATCATAAGGTCATACCCCAAGCAATTAAGTACAAGTTTAATTCTTACAGAAGGCGAAAATTAGATTTTAAAAAAACAGATTCGACAATTATCATCATAGCTGATAAAATTTAAAACTCTGTAACTGTGATCATACCAAGATAAAAATTAGAAGATTGTGGTGCATTTGTATAATAAAGGAATTACACAAAAGCATGCAAGCCGGTTTAGTCAATGTATAATTTAAGATAAGTTCTTCAGAATTGCAAAAAGCTACAGAGCCAATTCAGTAGTATAGTGCTTGCTTAGAAAATTCTAAATAAAGAGATAATACAGATCTTTGATGATACAACATACAGATTACTACTTAAAGAATTAGTAAAACTGAACAGAACTAAAGTGTTTGACAAGGCAGTCTATCAACTAATTCACTAGAAAAGTAACAGAAAGAAAAAGTTCTAATTATAGAAATCAAAGGCAGATTATAGTTCTTCTAAACTATCTAAATTAGTAGTTTGGGATAGCTGAGAATACTAATAAATAGTCTATAAGTATACTGGGTTTGGTTAAACTCTATGGGCAGAAGTAGATTGTGTAGTAGAGATTAGATCATCATTAGCAAAAAATATATATGAAATATTGCGAAAAATTTGTGATGCTGAAATATTTCAAAATTATTATAATTGACATGAAATATTTCAAAATAAATAATTTTAAAAAATTTCAAAAATTATTTCGAAATATTGCTAAAGAATTTGCAATAATTTGCAAAGTGTTTAATTATATAGCATTTGAAAATCTTTCAAAATATTTCGAAATATTTCGAAATAATTCAAAATAATTCAAAATAATTCGAAAGAATTTAGACTAAATGAAATTTAAGAATATATTATTTTTAAATATACGAATTTTATTTTATTTGTTATTTTCGATATATTTTAAATTATTTAAAATTAACTTGAATTGTTTATTTACTTTTTTTTTTTTTATAATTAATACTTATATTTTGCAATATTTTGTTTATTTATTTTTAATTTTTTTTTTTTTTTTTTTTTTTTAAGACGAGGCCTGGCTCGTCTTTTATTATAACCAATAAATTCTTAATGAGGGTACATCAGAAGATACTTAAACTATTTAGTAAGATTTACGAGCTCAGTCTACTTTAATCATGACCTAAGCCATACTAATGTAGAATAGGTCCAGGCCTACCTAGATTTATGGACTCTTAGATTACTATTCTATTTTTAGTAGTTATAGAAAAAGTAAAGAGAAAAAGAAAACGGTAAAAAACAAAACAAAAAAAAACAAAACAGATCAAAGGGAAAAGTAACAAAAGGAGGAAGGTAAAAAAAAAACTAAAAAAAACAGGAGTCAACACGGTTATAAGCCTGTGTCAGGCTTTTTTAAAGATTACATGCTATGAAATAGAAAAGCCTCTACTTAAACTCTATTCTATTCTAATAACATATCTAAGTAAAAAAAACCTTAAAGAAAAAAGAAACTTCTTCGACTGAAATGAGGTAGAGGGTCGAAAGTTCGTAGTCTCGGAGCATTGTTTGATAGAATTCAGCCAAAGCACGTGTCAAATGTATCCTTACGTCTTCATCAAAACTGGTCCTTGTACCACAGGACAATCTATTTTGGGAAAGTAAACAATGCTGACTGTTGTGTAATGGGATGTGTCGATCTTTAGGAGGGGGTAAGCCAAATCGCCCACTTTTTGCCAAAATTTTTACCAAAAAAAACCTTTGGAAAAAAGTGGGAGATAACTGTTCTGGGAGTTGGTTATGGTAGGCTTAGGACTTGGGACTGGAAGTGAGTGTGTTGAAAACTCGCCTGTTGTTCTCCTTTGTACCAACTATCTTTTACTTCGTCAATGGAAGTATTACTTCCACTAAAATTTTCTTTCCAAGGGCACTTTGCCAGTTATCTTGTACAGGAACGCTTTTAGCTTGCTTGTCAAATATACAGTGGAGTCCAGCAATCTAAACGAGCCTTGACCTCTGTAAAAACCGTTACTTGATAGTTGCTTCTTCTACTTTTCTTCAACAGATTTCTGTATTCGTTAGCAAATTGTTTGTCGCAAGTGATCGTCGGAAAGAGTCTATAATTAATTAATTAATTTTTAATATTTATATAGTAATTGAACGATTTTGATAAACTATTGAAAAAATAGCTCTATTACCTAGGGATGAAAAAAAAACGTTTTAAACAGTTTTTTAGGTTTTTTAAAACATTTTAAAATCTTTTTAAAACAACAGCACTGAGACTAAAACTCAGTCAAAGTTAAACTGCCGCTTTTGACTAGTTAATTTTACATTCTTAGCAATTCGGTCGAAACTAACTTATACAGCATTTATTATAAACATCATTTGTAAAATGTTTACAATTACAAGAATAATTGTTCAATTTCTTGTTCATCCATCTGCATCTGTATATATATATATATACAGTGGCCTACCATATTATTATGAACACTTTTTAAAAATTATATGAGCTAATTAAGCTTGATATATATCTAAAAATTATATAAAAGATAGCTAAAATCATAAGCTTTTAAATAAAAAAAAGTTTGTATTATATGCTGTACTTTTTGAGATAATTGAGATTATGTGATTTTGTGTAATGTTACATAAGTATGAAAATAGCAATTTTTCAAATTTGGTTAGATGTAGTATTAGGATCCGGATGACAATTTGGATATCCAGATTAATATCTGTTTCAAAAAACATCCATCCGGATATTCTTCTAAATTAAAATATTAGAATCCAGATATCCATCCAGATGTATCCAGATTTTATATATAATTTCACAATATTGTATATTATTCAAATACATCTGTAACTATGTAGTATTTAAATTATTTATTACTTACAAGAGTTTATAAACTAATATAAACTATTGATATACTATTAGATCCAAGTCAAATTAAATTTTAAGTTTAATACCAGGAACAGAGTGAAACGAAGTGTATGGCTTAATGAAGGGTGAATGGTGCAAAATCTTACATATTATTGGTCAGTATGATCATGGTTGTCACATTGTTGCAAGTTTTCACATACAAGCATAATAGTGGATTCTAAATTGTACTAATCGTGTATTAAACAGGTGTTGAAAACAGGTTGTACCAACAGTGAAATCCTACAAAGAAAACTTAAACCTAATTAGTCTTACTAGACTGTCACAATTTTTTTTTATGACAATCAGTTTTAACAATCACTTAATGCTAATTGTTTTCTTGTATACACATCTGATTGTAACGAGAAGATGTTCAAAGAATAAATTAATCTCATAAATCAATAAGCAACCAGAAAAATGGAAAAAAGCTATCAATTATAATAGATATATAAAAAGTCGAAGAAAAATTGCTTTAGGCAATTCTTCATTTCAACAAACCATAATACTACTTTTTTAAATTTCAAGAGTGGTCAACCTTTTTCTTACAATATTTTGCATATTTGTATATTTGATATGTCATTCTATTATAAAATTTTTAGGAGCTGCTAAATTTTTCAAATTTTAGATCTGATTCTCTGCTTATGATTTGGCTTTTGATTTTGGATGAGAATGAATTGCAAATATTATTTCTATGTCTATAAGAGTCTATTCAATATTACTTTTGTTTATTTATGATAATCAATTCATATTATAATTTATTATATTACTGTAAGATATCATGAAGTTGTATTTTTTCATTAAGTATTACTATTAAAGTTGGTCCATTCCTGGTTTCAGCATGACTACATCATGCGGCTTCTAATATTATATAACCATCTGGATGATCATCTAGATGATCATCTGATATTTTGATAAGCATCCAGATTTAGCATCTACAAATTAAATTAAGTATCTGTCCAGATGATCCGCAAATATCTGGATGATTAGTTAAATAAATCTCAACACTAGTTAGATAATTTTTTTAATATAATAATTTAATTTTTATTAATTAAACTAAATTTGCTTATTATGTAAAATTTTGTTCAGTATAATAAATTCTATATAATTTCAAATTTTTAAGAACTTTTAAAAAATTTTAGACTAATTATTATTACAAATATAAAGGTTAAATCATTAAATTTAAAATATACAAATTTTCAAATATAATAATTTATTATTATATTTAATAATTTTATAAATATTTTTTAAAAAAATTTAAAAATTTCAGAATATGTGTAGTTTTTTATACTAAACAAATTTTACTTAATAATTAAGATTAGTTTACTTAATAAAAAATTAAGTTTTATATACAGTCTAATTTTTAAATAATTATATTCTCAGAATACAAAAAGTAGTGATTATATAGAGGTATGACTATTATAGAGAGAATTCTATATAATTATAATTATAATAAAATTATTAAAAAATATAACATGTGATTACAAAAAATTTTATTAAACAAAAATTTATTAATAAAATTTTTTAAAATTGTTTTTTAAATAATCAATTATAGTTGTTATATATAAATTCAAAATTATATTTAAGTAAAGTTGTTTAGAATTCCAACAGCTGCAAAACAACCTTTAGTCTTCTACTAGTATTTTATCACATTCAAACCTAATAATAGATGGCCCTAATAAACATTATACTAATTTTAAAATTATTCAACTTTTTAAACATCTTGGGTTGTCTATTCTATACAACTCTTTATCTCTTATATCATATGCTATTACAGGCTTAACTTCACTTAAATCTATACTATCTTTTTACTCTAATTATACTACCTTCAAAAAATAATTTAGATATCACTATATCATATTCTTAGAGCAGCTAATCTCATTTGATAATTCTTGTCTTCTTGACTGGAAACATATTTCATCACGATTAGACAAATTACCTAAAAGAAGAATACCAACTTGGTTTGGGACCTTAGAAGATTTAGTAATTAGTCATGCACATACAAGAATACTCTACAACCACATTCAACCTTCTAGCCCTAATTACTATAGCTATTCAACTGGACACTTTTCTATATGGTTAAAACCTTGAATCATAACTACATTTAACAATCAAATTATTATAGGAAAAATACATTGACAGTTTATACCAAGTGGCTATGTTCTAATCACATATTAGAGCTGTTCTATTGAATCCCAATTTCAGACTATGTACAAACTACCCTTTAAATTCTTAACTTATTGCAAACAATTGTACTATCTTAATTCCAATTAATTTAGCTACTAAGTTTTTTGGACAAATTAATCCACATGACAGAGTACTTAATCTTAATGCAAATTACTTAGATCTCTTATTTTCTATTACTATACGACACCTTCTCCAAACTCTAACAACAACTAATATTTCAATTTCTACCTTATCTATCCTATTACTTTTTAAAGATTACCCTTTGATAGAAACTCTACAAGCTATTGCTAACTACAATTTTAATCTACCAGAACTTTCATTTTATATAGATGACTTATTAACACAATTAGGCTTATCTCAATGCTCTATAGGAATTGGATGGGCTCAAATTCAACATAACAGAGTTTAACATACCTTTCAAGCACAAATTAAACTTTGGCCATGCTCATTTATAGCTGAACTTTTTGCAATACTTTCTGCACTTATTACAGCACCAAGGAACTGTATAGTACATATCTATACAGATTCACAGTCAGTAATTTCTAAATATAACAGTACTAGCTAAAACTTACTTGACTTATAATTTACAAATACTTCATATTACTCATTATAATATACTTTAATCAATTTTATTAACTTATACAAATTACAAGTTACTTTTCACAAAGTTAATGCACACCAAGATGATGAATTCAACAACCTTGCTGATCAACTTGCTCAAAGTCATTCTACTGCACTATTCTTAGAATTTAATTTTCAGAATATATACAATCCAAAGTTTACTTTTCAATTTGATGATTTCTAATTGAATTGCCTATTAGGTAATATATTCGTATAATCTGTTATGCACAGATTTATGCTCTTTGGTCCTTACAAAAACACTTTCAACAATGGATTCTGATTACACCATATATTAATTAGAATACTACTTGGTTATTTATTAATAATAATCAAAAATAACAAACTATTCATATAGCTTTCAATCAGCTACTCTTAAATCTTTTAGAATTAAAATTCTACTTGATAAGCTACCTACTTCACATGTTCTTCATAAGCATTATCCATCTTACTCACCAAACTGCCATAAATGCAACCAAATTAGTACAGCACTCCACTGGCTAATTTGTCCACATTCTCAGCATCTAGAGAATCTTATTCACAAATCACTTTAGCATATTCTTAAACCTTCTACTTTTGACATATCAACTGAGTCTACAATGAATCTATATTTTCAAATCAAAAATCTTGACAGCATGTGAATACACAACAATCCTAATATACCATCCTTGTTTTTAACAATAACTGGTTTTATTCCTCAAGACCTTATAGACTCAATTAAGTATATTACTTTATCAAACAAAACTTCAACTAAACTTGCAGTTTAACTTCTATTATATTTAAATCAACAAATTTACAAAGACTGTTGGATACCATATTGTGACTCACGAGCAAAAACTAGTATACCTACTCATTCTACAACCTCAGCAGTACAAATTCTACCTATTCAATTGGCACCTTTCACTATTATGAGTACTAAACTTAAATTATGACACCCAAAGTAGATTAAATATCAATATAGCTTACACAACTTAATTACCTCAGAAATCTAGGTGAGCCATGGCCACCCTGATAGGTTTAGGTCACAGATAACTTCTATAACTCTTGAGTTAGCAAAGGTTCTGTTTGAGTCTCTAGTCTTAGTATCTTATAGATATAAAGATCAAATAATATAATTTCTTTATTTAATTATTTGTAAAGAAGTTTAATTGAATTTTAATAAAGATAGAGACATGGTCTCACCTTTGAAAATTAATAAAAAAAAAAGTTGTTTAGGAGACAAAATTACAATATATATATCTAGAAATTTTAAGATAAGACTATACAAACTTATAATTTCATTTTCATATTTCAGCTGGGTCAGCAAAGCAGAAATTTAAAATTTTTATTTTTTTAATATATCTATCAATAAAAATCCTCATGCATATAATGAAACAAAGTTGAATCATTGAGTTCTTGCAAAATAATAACAGTTTCAGTTTTAATTTTTTTGATCTATCATAATATAAAGTAAGCATTACCTAAATATTAATCAGTAGCATACTGTATAATGTGTAATTGAAATACATATATAGCCAGCCTTTATAAAATTAATTTTATCAGCATTCATAATATCAGTTGCACAATAAGTCACACCTAAATTTTTATTTTTTTTAATATTAATGGTGAGGCTATATCTCTATCTTTATTGAATATTTAATTGAAATTATTACATAAAGTACTAATCTACTTTTAAAATATTATAAGAAGAATAGAAGCTCAGACTAGTTTATCTGCAACCT